>JACCIX010001204.1:0-146048 GCA_025506515.1 Flaveria trinervia | reverse complement strand
CAATGGGGATTTGTTCATGGTTCCAGTCTCCATATCAGTCTTTGAGATGGAGCGCCATTTGAGAAAAGTTTAGTTTTTGTTGTGTGTGAGGGATCTTAAGATGGTTAGATCTTATATCACGAGCCTGAGTGCTCTGATACCAATTGCAGGATCGTTCAAGGGTTTGAACACAATTACAACACAACAACACAATGAGGAGATTAACTAAATCTTAATCAACAGTGAACTAGGTAACCAAAGGTGATGCAGAGAACACAAGTTAAGCAAGACAGAACAAGAGAAATAGTTTTCAAGGTAGCAGTATATTGCTTTCTCAAGTTCTTTTACAAGTGTTACAAAGCATATGGAAAGATACAAGAACTTGGAATACTTATACTACAACCTACAGCCGGCTATACTATGAAAGCCAGCTGATACAATTGACTAGACACTAACAATCAATTGTAGATCAAAAGGCATATCTGCCTTTTTACCTTGTGACTAGACATGCCATAGCTCACATCCTTATACATTACAAAAAGGATAAAGTACATAAAATAGAAAGTCTCAGACACAAGACCTCAATGTACATTTACCAAAAGCATGGACCCTTTTCACCAACTCTTGTAAGTTGGTGGCTTATCAGAGACGCAGCGGAAAAGTGCTTTATGGAACAGTACATCAGATAAGCATGTGTACTAAAAGTCTTCGGAAGAATCTGTCTTCATAGGTTAAGCTTCGGAAGACTTTGTCTCTTCAAGCTTCGGAAGACTTCATGTTAGGCTTCGGAAGATATTGGTCTTGGCTTCGGAAGAAATTACACTTAGAGTATTTTCTAATGCTTTGTGTAATTCTTCCGAAGCATTCTTCACTTCAGTACTTAGTGCATGTTGCTGAAACACTTAGGCAGTTTTTGGTTGCATCAGACTTCAGGAATCCTTACAATAGTGTCTAATGACTCCAGACGAAAAGCCCTCTATAAATTTCGAGTTTAGAATCGTTGAAGAGGTGTTCGAATTGTGGTAGGTCCGCGAACGTGAGAGGACACTCGAATTCTATGTTTTTGTTTGTTTCAGGTGCAATTGAGAGTGGTAGTCGATTAGTGATGGATAATAGATGGTTCATGTAAGTTAATTCGATTATTATTGTGATTTAATGCTTAAACGTGTACGAATTAAAACTTCGGTTACTTCGAACGAAATGGCTTTGTAACCGGTTTTGAACATAATTAGGCGGGTAATCAATTCGAATCACGTACACGAATGGTTTGGGATGATTTGGGTCGTTCGAGGGTTTTGGTATTTTTGGAGCCTCGCCGACTTGGCCGGAGTCCGGCCGGCGAGGTTGCCGAGAAAACGGGTAATGGGGGCGGGTGGTTTGGGGTTTATTAAATTTACACAATTCCCCGAGGTTTCCAAGGGGTTCACTTGAGTTTTAAGGTTTTGTTTTAGTTATAAAAATTTACCTTTAATTCCCTCATTTAAGTTTTTTATATTTCATGTCAAAACTTTCATTTGAAAGTTTATAAATGACATTAAAGCCTCATTACTTAAGTTTTAATGTTTTAACCTTTATTAAAAAAATTTAATTATTATTATTATTATTTTATTCTTTATTAATTTATTAATCACCAATTAATTATTAAGCTAAAATCCTCAAAGTTTCACAATTGACATAA
Source organism: Flaveria trinervia (assembly GCA_025506515.1). Classification (NCBI taxonomy): domain Eukaryota; kingdom Viridiplantae; phylum Streptophyta; class Magnoliopsida; order Asterales; family Asteraceae; genus Flaveria; species Flaveria trinervia. Next base: position 144,391 of record JACCIX010001204.1, on the reverse strand, counting down.
AGGTCCTTTTAAAACTTAACAAAGTTACTTCAATTTAACGAAAATATGGATGTCACAGTATGCCAAAAGTGGGGTAAAGGCCTGAATGGGAATGCAAGTGGGGACTGAACGCCTTTTCCATGCGTGAAGGAAGGCCACTGTAACATCATGTATTTTCGTTAATTTCAGAAGTTAACTTTGTTAAATTATTATAAGGGCTAGTTGTGCCTTTTATGAAATTTGCGGGCTATTTACGTTTACTTGTTGGTTTTCTTTAAATTTTAATAAAAGTTTTAATAATATAACTATTATATTACAATAACACTAATAATCATAATAGTAATAATTAAGATAAAAATTATAATAATGCTATTAATAATATCAATAATAATCATAAGTGTAATAATAATAATAATCATGATAATAATAATTTATAAAAATATGAAATGAAAAAAAAATAATAAGGGGTTAATTTGTTAATCTTGAAACTTTAAATAAATGTTTTGGCATAAAATAGCAAAGGTTTAAAACACAGGGACTAAAGTTGTACATGACAAAATCCGAAACCTTTCTCTCTCTTCTCCCCCGTTTTCCGATCGCCATCCGGCCACCGCCGCTACGGCCGGCTCCGGCGACCCCCAAACTGCACCTAAACGTCGCAAATTAACACCAAATCGCTTCAAATTAAACCGAACACATAAATCGAACTTGTAACCGTGTTTAATCAATCTGAAAACGCCTGTATTATCAAAACCCACTTGAAACCGAACCCCAATTTATTTATAACCGTTCAACGTGCAAATTGTGTAATTACCCAATTAATTGAACATAACCATCGTTAACTATTCCTAACCCACCAATACTTGCAATTTCACCTGAAACTCGCATACACACCACATACCATCATCATCTCTTCGCGAACCTGCAACCACTCGAGCACCACCATAGGAGTATTCTAACCACGAATTGACAGAGGGTTTTACACCGTGAACATAACCCGAAGCTCCACACGAATTAATTGGATTATCATCGCCATTTGTGCATCAAACTGAATCAAGCTTGGTCGCGACTGATTCTTTGTTCGTTCCTCATCAATTCGTTTTCGATTCGGGTAATTAATTATACCTTTATGCTCGGTTTCATCTGGGCATCAAAAGCCCCATGAATTAAATCGATAACAACCTTGGTTTGATCTTCAATTGTGGTCATGATCAAACTAGGGTTCGTACGATTTGGGGGAAAATTGTTGTTACTGTTTTTAATTTATTAAATCGGAGTCTAAACGCGGCTGGATGCCTTGGTTCACTGGTTCCCCACTCACATTCCGAATTAGAGGTCCCGGGTTCGAACCCGGCGACCTCCAATCATTTTATTTTTGGCTTTTCAGCCTTTAAAAAATATAGAAAAATACTAAAATTTATAAAAAATTAATCTGGTAAACTTAAATTATTTTGAAGTCATTTAACCAATTTCTAAGAATTTATGTTCTTATAATACTTGTATACTTATATAAAAAAAAACAAATGATAATTAGTTAATTTTCTTATAAAAAAATAATTTTAATGTTGACTAACTTATTAAAACCATTATTAGTTCAAATAATATATTTAAATTATTTCTTATAAGTTAAACTTAAAATATAGTTTTGATCTACTAAATAGATGTTGTTCAAATAATGTACATAAACTAATTTTAAAATAGAATTAAAAATTGTTATTGTTTTGACTCACACTTTATTTATAATTTTTATAAATAAAAAGATATCTACACTTTATATTTTGTCTTGTCAACCATATTAAACGATTCAAGTTTATGACCCTATGACAATTTATTAAATCAATTCTTTTATTAGAAATATATATATATCATGGAATCCCAATTTTTCTCTTAAAAGCCCTAAATCATGTTTAAACGTTAACCTAAAACTTAAATCTTGTGAATATTGTTACTTAGGATTGTTGTGAAGAACTACGTTGGACGTTGCTTATTACATTTCTTATTAATCGTCTTTTACATACATTTGATCATGTGAGTATTCTATACCCCTTTTTTACCTATTTTCACACTTTGGGGTGAACATGTTAACTTATACATTGCACTCGTAGACTTATTTGAGACTTGTAAACCTATGGCAATTCATCTTGTAACAGTTGTGGTTAGTTGAACTTTTGTGATTACCATGTTATGGCGTTATATGTACAATCATTAACTATTGCTAGCCCAGCGAAGTCATAGATCTATGGGTAAGACAAGCCTGCTTGGTTGATCCAAGTACACTTAGCTGATCGTATATACTTTTAACGTTTGAGACTTGTAAACTTTTGTCGAGTTTGATTGTTGCATTGTTCATAACATCCCTAATCACTTTATTCACTAACTTATGACTTGAATTGCCATCTTTTATATACTTATGTATTGAAACTATGGAATGCTCACCACATTTTTATGTTGACCTTTTATTTTAACATGTTTCAGGAAACGCCCAAGTTTGATTCCTACACATTGAAGCTTGCACATCTAGGAATGGACCTAGATTAATAAATAAAATAGAATGATTTGTTACATTCTATGTTATGCTTTATTTTCTTTGAAACTTATGTTTGTAATGTGACAATTGAAACTTATGTTTAAATTATATTTGGATTATTTAATAGCGTTATGTGGCTGTGAACGATCTTAACTCTCACTCCTCGACGTTTCCGCCGTCAAGGTTGGGGTGTGGACAGATTGGTATCAGAGCCCATAACTATAGGGATTTAGGTTATTAGAAATGGTGACCTAGGCTATAGTATGCATGAACCTTATAGAATTATATTTCTATTTGTAAACCATATACTTTTCATGCTACATAATGCTATGCCTCTCATGTGCAATTGATGCCTTAGCATAGGATTGCCTAAACATTGTTATTTGTCTCCCTAAACTTAACTTTGACCCTTTGACTCCCCCCGAACATGAACTCTCTTAATCTTATCCTCGTCGACACGTGGAATCTTATGTTTATATTATGACTTGGATCTTTAGACGTTATGTCTAATCTATATAAATCTCATCAAGGTTTTGATTCTATGAACCTAAGAATATTGTGTGACACATAGACACCTGTATCCTGGTTTTCCTGGCAAAAGGCCCTCGGGCTAAGGCAAGCATATCGCATAAATCCTACGGGACTAGTTGTGCTTACCTGGGGATTTCTGGATGAGTGATAAACTATGGTCAACATACACAAGTTTCTAAGGTAAATGGGTCAATTCACCTTGACGTGTCAACGTTTTCAAATGGTAATGCGTTACCAAATGGAAACATCCTGTGTACCTTAAAACTCTTAGCTTATCTTTGTTAAACTACTATCCTCTGTTATCCCCGCTCCTGTAACTAACTCATTTTGTATATCCAGCATGTCTCGTCACCATGGAAAGCGTGGAAGTTCCGACCGTAAGCTGGCTGCCATGATTGCGCGACAAATGGCTGCCGTTCTCCCGACTATGGTTGCTGAACTCAATAGCACACTAATGGCTAATAGCAACAACAACAACACCAATGGAAACAATAGTGGTGCTCATGGAGACAATAGCAACAATCAAAATGGGAACAATCAACAAGGGAACAACCGTACTTGCACCTTCAAACACTTTAACTCGTGCAAACCCACTAGCTTTAGTGGAAAAGAAGGAGCCACTAGACTTCTCGAGTGGTTTGAAAGTATGGAGAACACGTTCATTGTTAGTGAATGCCCCAATGAGTTCAAGGTTCGCTATGCCACAGTGTTCTTCAACAACGAGCACTCACATGGTGGAATAGTGAAAAAAGAAATCGTGGAACCGAGATTGCCTTGGCCTTACCTTGGGAGGAATTTAAGGAGATCATGATCCAAAGTTTTGTCCGAGGAGCGAGCTGCAAAAATTAGAGGAGAGTTCTGGAACCTTAAACAGGATGGTGGGAATCATTTGGCTTATTCCACCCGGCATCATGAGTTGAGTATGCTCCTACCACACATGGTGGACACCGTGCCCCGTAACATCGAGAATTTATCAAGGGGTGCCACCTCAAATTCAAGATGCTGTGGTGGGTAGTAGGCCCACAACTTTGAGGAAGCAATTACCATCACTGCACAGCTCACCGAGAATCATATAAGAGCTGGCACTATGTCGGCAAAGGGTTCTAAGTCTGTTACGAATGTGATACCCGAGGCAACAAGGAGGTAAGGGCCGAGTCATCTTCCCAAAACAAGAAGCGTAAGTTCATCCCGACACGCAACTATGCCGTGACCGCTCCTAATGCTCCTCAAAAACAAATGATGGTTGCGAATCAAGCTCCCATGGCTAAGGTTTATGCTGGTCCACATCCTATGTGTAACACGTGCAAGTACCACCATGCAAGCAACATTCCATGTCGAGTCTGCTCTCTGTGTGGAAAGTATGGTCATTTAGTGGCTACTTGTCTTCGTGCGCCAAACAACACTGCCATGCTTACCAACCGAACCTGCTACAACTGTGGCGAGGCTGGTCATATTCGCCCTCAATGTCCTCGCAATGCGGGAACTGTGCCATCAGCTCGTGGAAGGGCTTTCAACATCAACGCCAACCAAGCGCAAGCCAACAACGACGTGGTGAATGGTACGCCGTTAAATTTCTTCTAGTCCTTTTTCTTGTCTTGCAAAATTCCTATCTATATTCATCATATCAATAATAGGTTGTTACCAAACAGGTATGTATCTCGTAATAAACATTATGCATCTGTATTGTTTGATTCGGGTGCCGATAGGAGTTTCGTGTCCCTGGAATTCGAGGTTTTACTTTCTAACCGCGCGTCAATCTAGAAAGATCTTTCACTGTCGAAATCGCCGACGGAAAATCTATTGTCGTGGACGTCGTAATACACGACTGCACTTTAAGCCTTACGAACACGAGTTTTTCATCGACCTTATTCCTATGCAATTGGGAAGCTTTGATGTTATCATTGGTATGGATTGGTTAGCCAAACATCGTGCGGAAATTCTATGTTTTGAGAAGTGTATCCAAATTCCTCTACCTACTGGAGATACTTTGAAGGTCTTTGGGGAGAAATCATCCCAAAGACTCAAACTCATGTCTTGTATCAAAGCTCGCAAGTGCTTAAGTAAAACTACATGGCTTTCATGGCATATGTAGTTAATACGAAAGCCAAGGTAAGGAGTTGAAAGACATTCCTGTTGTGCGAGACTTTCCCGAAGTTTTTCCCGAAGATCTTAAAGGGTTACCTCCCGTGCGAGAAGTTGAGTTCAAGATTGATTTAATCCCTGGTGCAAACCCTGTGGCTAAATCGCCTTATCGTCTTGCCCCTTCTGAAATGCAAGAGCTCGCTAGTCAACTGCAAGAGTTGACCGATAAGGGTTTTATTCGCCCTAGTTCATCACCGTGGGGCGCACCTGTACTATTTGTGAAGAAGAAGGATGGGTCATTCCGTATGTGCATCGACTACCGGGAACTCAACAAGCTTACTATTAAAACCGATACCCTCTTCCCCGAATCGATGACCTCTTCGACCAACTGCAAGGAGCAACTCAATTCTCGAAGATCGATCTACGATCTGGGTATCATCAATTACGTGTTCATGATGATGACATTCCAAAGACCGCTTTCCGTACTCGATATGGACACTACGAGTTCATGGTCATGCCATTTGGCCTGACCAATGCGCCTGCTGTGTTCATGGATCTCATGAATCGAGTATGTAAACTGTATTTGGATAAATTCGTGATCGTGTTTATTGATGACATCCTTATTTATTCCAAGACAAAAATCGATCACGAGACACACTTGCGACAAGTACTTGAACTTTGAAGAAGGAGCAATTATACGCCAAGCTTTCCAAGTGTGAGTTTTGGTTGGAGAAGTTCAATTCCTAGGGCATGTGGTGAATAGTCAAGGAATTCACGTGGATCCTGTTAAAATTGAAGCTGTGAAGAATTGGTGTGTTCCCACAACCCCAACCGAGGTTCGTTCTTTTCTGGGTTTAGCGGGATACTACCGTAGGTTCATAGCAAATTTCTCGAAGATTGCTAAACCATTAACGGCACTAACCCAAAAGAATCGACTTTTTGAATGGGGACCCGAGCAAGAAGAGGCTTTCGAGACATTGAAACGCAAGTTGTGTAATGCTCCTATTCTCACACTACCCGATGGAAACAACGACTTTACTGTATATTGTGATGCTTCTAATCAAGGTCTTGGTTGTTTCTCATGCAACGAGGCAAAGTTATAGCATACGCGTCGAGACAATTGAAGGTGCATGAAGTTAACTACACAACGCATGATCTTGAACTTGGTGCGGTGGTTTTGCATTGAAGATTTGGCGCACTACTTATATGGGACGCAATGTATAGTCTACACCGATCATAAGAGTCTCCAACACGTGTTCAATCAAAAGGATCTCAACATGAGACAAAGACGTTGGATTGAGTTGATTAGTGACTACGACTGCGACATTCGCTATCATCCTGGAAAGGCGAATGTTGTAGCCGACGCACTAAGTCGCAAGGTCCACAACAAGACTGTCTCGCTTCAAGAAATTCGAGATCGAAGGCAATGGTTTGATACGCTAGGAGAATTTGATACCGAGATTCATGTGGATGTCAACGAGGCTACTATCATGCTTCAAAACATAAGGGTCGATAGTGACCTCGAGATGTGCATTCGCGAGGCTCAACAAGTGGCACTAACCGACGAAGGAAAGATGAAGATTTGATGACTAACGTACGGTCACAATTGGAGACAAAACCGAACGGCATGTGGTACTTCTTAAATCGACTTTGGATCCCGAATCGTGACAACCTTCGGCACTTCATTATGAACGAAGCTCATCAAACCCGATATTCTGTTCATCCTGGCTCCGATAAGATGTACATGGACCTGCGTGGTCAATATTGGTGGCCTGGAATGAAGAAAGATATCGCATCTTATGTTTCTAAGTGTCTCACGTGTGCAAGGGTTAAAGCCGAGCATCAACGACCAAGTGGGTTACTTGAGCAACCTGAAATTCCTATGTGGAAATGGGAACATATATCCATGGATTTCATAACCAAGTTACCTCGTACACCTCGTGGTCATGATAGCATTTGGGTCATCGTTGACCGTTTGACCAAGACAGCACATTTCATACCCATACGAGACACGTACAAGGTTTCAAGGCTAGCCCGAATCTATGTTGATGAAATTGTGAGTCGTCATGGCGTGCCCTTACACATCATTTCTGATCGAGATGCTCGTTTCACTTCACACTTCTGGTCTTCGATGCAAGAGCTTTTGGGAACTCAATTGGATTTAAGTACGGCTTACCATCCTCAAACCGATGGTCAAACCGAACGAACAATCCAAACCCTCGAGGATCTGTTACGACTTTGTGTCCTTGATTTTGGTGGTGATTGGGATACGCATTTACCGCTCGCGGAATTTTCGTATAACAATAGTTATCACTCAAGTATCAAAATGGCACCATTCGAGGCTTTGTATGGCCGTAAATGTCGTTCCCCAATCTGTTGGACTGACATTGGGGAAAATATTATCACTGGGCCGGAACTTATTCAAGAAACGACCGACAAAATTTCCAAAATACGAAATAATCTTGAGGTGGCTAGAAGTCGCCAAAAGAGTTATGCCGACAAAAGACGCAAACCATTGGAGTTTCAAGTCGACGACATGGTTCTTCTTAAAGTCTCTCCATGGAAGGGTGTTGTACGTTTTGGGAAGAAGGGTAAGTTAGCCCCACGCTTTGTAGGACCTTTCAAGATTTTGAAAAGAATTGGGAAAGTGGCTTACAAACTGGAGTTACCTTCTGAACTTAGCGGAGTTCATCCTGTCTTTCATGTCTCAAACCTGAGGAAGTGCTTGACTGATGAAAATCTGCATGTTCCACTAGAGGAAATTCAAGTTGATGAGTCGTTGCACTTTGTTGAGAAGCCTGTTGAGATTATGGATCGTACCCTGAAGAAGACCCGAACAACTACCACACCTATCGTTAAAGTTCGTTGGGAAAACAAATGTGGAGCTGAGTTCACTTGGAACGTGAGGATCAATGAGGGAGAGATACCCGCATTTTTTCTCTTAGTTTATTTCTAATTTCGGGACGAAATTCTTTTAAGTTGGGGAGACTGTAACATCATGTATTTTCGTTAATTTCAGAAGTTAACTTTGTTAATTATTATAAGGGCTAGTTGTGCCTTTTATGAAATTTGCGGGCTATTTACGTTTACTTGTTGTTTGTCTTTAAATTTTAATAAAAAGTTTTAATAATATAACTATTATATTACAATAACACTAATAATCATAATAGTAATAATTAAGATAAAAATTATAACAATGCTATTAATGATATCAATAATAATCATAAGTGTATAATAATAATAATCATGATATAATAATTTATAAAATTATGAAATGAAAAAAATAATAAGGGGTTAATTTGTTAATCTTGAAACTTTAAATAAATGTTTTGGCATAAATAGCAAAGGTTTAAAACACAGGGACTAAAGTTGTACAATGACAAAATCCGAAACCCTTCTCTCTCTTCTCCCCCGTTTTTTCCGATCGGCCATCCGGCCACCGCCGGCTACGGCTCCGGCGACCCCCAAACTGCACCTAAACGTCGCAAATTTAACACCAACGCTTCAAATTAAACCGAACACATAAATCGAACTTGTAACCGATGTTTTCATCATCTGAAAACGCCTGTATTATCAAAAACCCACTTGAAACCGAACCCCATTTATTTTATAACCGTTCAACGTGCAAATGTGGTAATTACCCAATTAATTGAACATAAACCATCGGTTACTATTCCTAACCCACCAATACTTGCAATTTCACCTGAAACTCGCATACACACCACATACCATCATCATCTCTTTCGCGAACCTGCAACCACTCGAGCACCACCATAGGAGTATTCTAACCACGAATTGACAGAGGGTTTTACACCGTGAACATAACCCGAAGCTCCACACGAAATTAATTGGATTATCATCGCCATTTGTGCATCAACTGAATCAAGCTTGCGCGACTGATTCTTTGTTCGTTCCTCATCAATTCGTTTTCGATTCGGGTAATTAATTATACCTTTATGCTCGGTTTCATCTGGGCATCAAAATCCCCATGAATTAAATCGATAACAACCTTGGTTTGATCTTCAATTGTGGTCATGATCAAACTAGGGTTCGTACGATTTGGGGGAAAATTGTTGTTACTGTTTTTATTTATTAAATAATCGGAGTCTTAAACGCGGCTGGATGCCTTGGTTCACTGGTTCCCCACTCACATTCCGAATTAGAGGTCCCGGGTTCGAACCCGGCGACCTCCAATTCATTTTATTTTTGCTTTTCAGCCTTTAAAAAAATATAGAAAAATACTAAATTTATAAAAAATTAATCTGGTAAACTTAAATTATTTTGAAGTCATTTAACCAATTTCTAAGAATTTATGTTCTTATAATACTCGTATACTTATATAAAAAAAACAAATGATATAATTAGTTAATTTCTTATAAAAAAATAAATTTTAATGTTGACTAACTTATTAAAACCATTATTAGTTCAAATAATATATTTAAATTATTTCTTATAAGTTAAACTTAAAATATAGTTTTGATCTACTAAATAGATGGTGTTCAAATAATGTACATAAACTAATTTTAAATAGAAATTAAAATTGTTATTGTTTTTGACTCACACTTTATTTATAATTTTTATAAATAAAAAGATATCTACACTTATATTTTGTCTTGTCAACCATTTAAACGATTCAAGTTTATGACCCTATGACAATTTATTAAATCAATTCTTTTATTAGAAATATATATATATCATGGAATCCCAAATTTTTCTCTTAAAAGCCCTAAATCATGTTTAAACGTTAACCTAAAACTTAAATCTTGTGAATATTGTTACTTAGGATTTGTTGTGAAGAACTACGTTGGGACGTTGCTTATTACATTTCTTATTAATCGTCTTTTACATACATTTGATCATGTGAGTATTCTATACCCCTTTTTACCTATTTTCACACTTTGGGGTGAAACATGTTAACTTCTACTATTGCACTCGTAGACTTATTTGAGACTTGTAAACCTATGGCAATTCATCTTGTAACAGTTGTGGTTAGTTGAACTTTTGTGATTACCATGTTATGGCGTTATATGTACAATCATTAACTATTGCTAGCCCAGCGAAGTCATAGATCTATGGGTAAGACAAGCCTGCTTGGTTGATCCAAGTACACTTAGCTGATCGTATATACTTTTAACGTTTGAGACTTGTAAAACTTTTGTCGAGGTTTGATTGTTGCATTGTTCATACATCCCTAATCACTTTATTCACTAACTTATGACTTGAATTGCCATCTTTTATATACTTATGTATTGAAAACTATGGAATGCTCACCAACATTTTTATGTTGACCTTTTATTTTTACATGTTTCAGGAAACGCCCAAGTTTGATTCCTACACATTGAAGCTTGCACATCTAGGAATGGACCTAGATTAATAAATAAAATAGAATGATTTGTTACATTCTATGTTATGCTTTTATTTTCTTTGAAACTTATGTTTGTAATGTGACAATTGAAACTTATGTTTAATTATATTTGGATTATTTAATAGCGTTATGTGGCTGTGAACGATCTTAACTCTCACTCCTCGACGTTTCCGCCGTCAAGGTTGGGGTGTGACCGGCCACAGGGCGAGGGATTGCCGCACGACTAAGTGCTACGACTGTGGCGAGACTGGACACCTGAGCAAGAATTGTAAGAAGTTGAAAGCAGGAAGCTCCGGTGCGAGGAAAGGGAACAGAGGGTGAAGACTAGAGCTTTTTCCATGATCGAGAGGAGGCTGGAGCGGACTTCGACTTGACGTCAGGTACGTTTCTAGTAATTTAAAATTTTGTGCATCTATGATTTGAATGCGATGCTAGTAGTAGTCTCGTTCCTACTACTTTCTGTTGTAATTTGCACGTTAGGGGTAGGAAGATCGATGAGCCCTTCGATGTAAGAATTGCTATTAGTAAGTCTACCAAGTTACCCAATGCCCTAGAGGATTGCGCGATAGAATTGAGAGAGCGCGCTTGTTCCTACTAGGCTGTTCAAGATAGACATAGGTAGGTAGACATGCATCTCCGGGTGAGTTGATCAGTAGTCTATGACTCAAACCCCAAGTGTTGCAAGAAGATGGATTGCTAAAATGTGCACAACCAGAGTTCGGTGACGACCTACGACAATGAAGTATGAGGAAGGCTTCGACCAGGAAAGCGGATTGCTTGATTTGGAATCGAGTAAGGCTAATACTAAAGTGTAGAGCGTCATTCCTAGTTGTTGCTCGGGTAGGAGAAGTGACACATCGACTGGAGCTACCCGATGAGTTAAGTGGAATTCATCTGATGTTCCATGCATCTTATCTAAGAAAGAGCTTAACCGATGAGGATATGATCATGCTACTAGAGAACACTGAGATGGACAGTATCCAACCACGAGAAGCAACTGGTGGCCATTACTAATAAGAAGAAAAGAATAGGCTAACGAGGATGATGTTTTCACTTGTGCGGGTGCAGTGAAGCCTAAAGGGATCTAAGTTAAGTGCAAGATCAAAGAAGAGATGAGACAGTATTACCCATAACTGTTCGTGAAGCGACAGGTTTCGGGGACGAAACCTCTTTAAGGGGGTAGACTTGTAACACCCCAAATTTCTATTTAAATGAAAGGAAAAGAAAAGTAAGTAGAAAGAATAGATAATAAGCATAAGTGGAGGGGGATAAAGTGCACAAAGTACAAAACCTTATTATTTTAAGGTTTAAAGGGGCATGGTCGCCCATATCAAAAGCAGGAAGCTGCTTTTGCTCTCGGAGGAAGAAAGAAGAGAGAGAGAGCCCCGGTTCTAGAGAGAGAAAGAGGAAGAAGCAACTGCAAAGTGTTTGTTTTCGGGATTCAAGATCTGAATCGAAGGTGGGTCTCGAACTGGAAATATGTTGCTCAAAGGTTGCTCAAGGTGAGTTTCTAGAACCCCTCTTTTACTGATTTTCAACTTGTTTGGGGCTATTATACATACTAAGTAAACATTTTGAAAGTAACCGTGGGTCTACAACCTTATGTTCAAACGATGTATGTATATAAGTATGCTTTAGACATGGCTTATGGGTTAGTGATGATGATTAGCATGCGTAGGTGCACTTAGTACGTTAGATTTGTGTTTGGGTATGATTAGAGTGGTAATCGGCTGAATATGATAACATAGAAAATATTTCAGAGTGTTCTGAAGAACATGAACAGTGGTCCATGCGCCCAGAGTGTTGGCCATGCACCTAAGTGTTGGCCATGCGCTTAAATAGTGGCCCATGCGCCCAACATATTGGCCATGCGTCTAAGGGTTAGTCATGCGCCCAAGTGTTGGCCATGCGTCTAAATAGTGCCATGCGCCTAAATAGTTCCATGCGCCCAAAGTGATTGAAACGGCTAAGTGTGGATGCGCCTGCATAGCAAAAGCGTCTGAACAGAGCAGAAGCGCCCAAATAGTGCCCATGCGCCCAGACTGTTTTACAGTTAGAATTTTATGCTCATGCGCCTGGAAGGTCCCATGCGCTCAATTTGGACTTAAGGTTTTCTAAGTGGTTTTAAGGGGTAATATGGGAGAGATAGGCCTGGTTATGATGTGATGGCTTATGTTTGATGTGTGTTATTATGTATGATGTGCCTGTATGGTGATGGTGTATGTTTATGATTATGTGTATGTTCCTTATTATGTATGTATGTCTTCCCTTGGCTTTGCGTTGAACGTTAATGAATGTAATGAAAATATTATGTAACGTAAAGTGAAAGATAATGAAAAAAGGAACGTAATAAATGAATGCATGCATGCATAGATGAATGAACGAATGAAAGGCTTGCAAGCATATGTATGAGGTGAGCGACTCTGTGTCGCAACAGACTCGAAATAGGTCCTTGTCGCGTACTCCGGTACTGTGTCAGTCTTCGAACATGAGTCGGGGGTTTGGTTACAGGCCCCGGCACAGTATCAGTCTTCGAACATGAGTCGGGGGTATTGCATGAGACAGGATCCGGATGAATGAGAAAAGGATCACGTACTCCGGTACTATGTCAGTCTTCGGACATGAGTCGGGGGTTTGGTTCAGACCCCGGCACAATATCAGTCTTCGGACATGAGTCGGGTGTAGTGCGTGAAACTGAGATGAGATGAAAGAGGTCTTTGTCGCGTACTCCGGTACTATGTCAGTCTTCGGACATGAGTCGGGTTTGTTTTATCAGGCCTTGGCACAGTATCAGTCTTCGGGTATGAGTTGGGAGTATTGCATAAGACGAGATAAGAGGTGAGCGACTTTGTGTTGCAACAGACTCGGTAGAGTTCAATCCCTGTGATTGACTCGAATGGGATCTTTGTCGCGTATCCTGGTGTTGTGACAGTCTTCGGACATGAGTTGGGGGTTTGTGAGCAGGCCCCGACACAGCATCAGCTTTCGAGCATGAGTCGGGGATATTGCACGAGACAAGATTCGAGTAATAAAGAGTAATGAGCAAGAGATGAATGAAGGTTAATGAATTATCGTAATAATGTACTAAACAGGATCTTTTTCATTCGACCTTAGTAATCGTGGCTGAGTGCCATGAAGAGGGTAAAGTCTGACCGGATCTAGAAAGAGAAGTGAACGATAATATAATACGTTGAATGAACGGAAGTTAATGAAAGTAATGATGAAGATAATAATGATATTATCTATGTGTACGTATGATGTATGATCACGAACGATTGTAAAGTACAGTATGATTTTGAAAGAAAGTAAAGAACGGTTTTAACGAAAGTAAAGTATTTTATTATAAAAACTAGAACTCACTCAGCGTCGTTGACTTTTGTATGCATGATAGTTGGCAGGTATATGTTGATGCTGAGGAGTTGCAGGCATGGATGCATAAGCTACTGGGAGCATTTTGAGGCTGGCATCCGTATTTTGACATGTCTTTGTATTTTGTGATGAAAACAAATGTTGTAAATGACTGAAATGACATGTTTTTAGTTATTAATGAAAGATTTAAATTCCGCTGCAAAATAAACGTACGTTTTATAATGTTTTAAGTGCAACGAATGACCATTGTGAGGTGCCCGGGAACGGGGCCTTACATAGTATGATTGGTTTTTTTTGTTTTTTGATGAGTGATTCTATAATTGATCTTAATTATGCATTTTATAGTTTAAGTTGTTATGGTTAATGTGTGTGGCTTATGTGTGTGTTTGTGTAGTTCTGTATGTGATGGTGTACTTGTGTATTTGTGTGTGTGTCTTATAATATGATAATTATAACATAATTATAATTTTTGTAAATCTATCATATAATTATGATATGAAACATGTGTTATAATAAAATGAGTACTTGGTGTTTTAGGTAAAACTTGTATTCTGAACTTAATTAATAAACTTGAATGTTTACTATTATTAATATTTATGTAATTGTGCTTGATATGATGATATCTTTGTAATTGTACGTGAGTGGTTTAATGTTGTATTTTATAGTTTAAGTTGTTATGGTTAATGTGTGTGTCTTATAGTTATTTTAAATCTATCCTATTGTTTTGGGTAAAATTGTAATATGAAAATTATGTAATAAACATATAATGTTTTATTGGTATATATATATATATATTGTAACTCGAATGTTTACCATTATTACTATTAGTATACCCAAGTAAGTACTGCAATTGCCTATATTTAATGTTGATTGATATTCACAAATGTGAAACGAATTTCTAAAGTGTTTGTTTAGCTTCATTATTTTGATGTATAAGTTTGCTTGCATTAGTAGGGACCAGTAATCAAATATGATATGTGGTTTTATTTTCCTTAGTTATATGTATGCGCATTGTTGTGTATGCGTAGCACATGTAAAATCTAACATAAAACATCTAACAGTTAACATCATACATAATAATATAATCACAAATCAATAACAACTAAATTACATAACAAGCTTTTTTAAATAACATACCTCTGTGGAAACTATGAAGATAAATCTTGACCAAAATAACTAAACAAATAGATACTTGAGTTTAGGTGTTAACAAAAAAACAACTAATCAAATAATGCATATGAACTTAAAACATTATTCACAGTATCAATCAATACATATTAAACATACCTTTAACTAATTGAAGTTTCATTTTTTAAGAACCTAAGCTGGAAAGTGAAAACGAAAATATACTGTTCATGATAATTGAATATATAGATGAAGGATTCAAGTAGGTTATCCCTGTAAAGTAACAACAACTTTTTAAATGACAGGCCCTAAAAACACTGCCCCAAACTTCTACATTCAAATTTTCAAGTTTTGTTGGTTATCCTAATGATATATCATATTTGAAATTAAATTATGAACTGACTAAACATTTTAAAATCATTAGTTTTAAATATTGAATTTTTTAATAATTCTGATTATGTTTTTGAAAATCTTTATTTAAAAAACACAAATATTTAATAGCATTAATTGTATGAAAAAATACAACTTAATAATTAAGATCATATTATAATCATATTTTTATTGCAAAACTTAATCATAATTAGGCTTACGAACTTGTAGCTATAAATTTGTTGAAATATAATTTTTTTGTTGACATTCTTATTATTACCAATTAATTTATAAGTAAACAATGCCACTAACTAACTAAGCATAGTTTTGGCTATAAGTAATGTGAAATAAGATAAATGTAATTAATATAAACAACTACTCCAGATTATAAACCATAAACATCCGCAAATATTGACACTTATAAAAATTAGATTTAATTTTTATTATCTCGAATAAAAGAAATACACCTTATTAAGATAATAATGATTTAAATAATAATATACTTAAGTCTTTTATTATTAAGTTTATAACTTTAAATATAAATCTATATAATTGATGAATTTACATATATGTGGCTTATCAGTTACTGTATTAATGTAACCAACTAAGTAATAATTGTTATATATATAAGTCATGTAGAATAAGAGAAAATGTTGTCAATATTATAAAGTAAGTTCATATTTAAAATTTCACTTATCTGTTATATAGTGTCACATAATACCAAAAAATAAAAGTCTTATAAACTATACAATTTAGAAATTACTCATATTTGTTATATGTTGTTACTATGTATAAGTCAAATACTTGGGGAAAACACTTCTGTATTATTATAAACTTAAAAATTTTACATACACCCACATATCAAAACCATATTATATATAGATGAAATAATGGTTTACTTACATAACATGTGATATGCTTGTAAAGAAACTACAACTTTTATTATACGAATTAAACATGCAAAAACTACGGAAAAATATAAAAATATTCTGAATTAAACATAAGTTTAAACAACATGAGGTCCATTTCGCTTCTGCACTGTCACACGAGGAAACTTAAATCTTATTGTTGGCTTCTTGGCTGAACATGCAGAGTCTTCTAGTTCATTTTCTTTGTCAATATTATCCGGACCATCTAACTCAATATAGTCACTCCATTTCCATTCATCAAGCCTTTTGATTCTTTTTTTTTTCAAATATCCTGGCTTGGGCTTCAAACATGCGATCCTTAAAAAAATAAATAGTTAGTATACAGCTAATTAAAAAACAAAATATAATATAAATACTACCTCCTCACTAAATTCACATCAAAGATCAGATTTGTATGGACTAAACATGGCACCACAACACATAATCTCAACACTATTATCAAGATCAAGATCAACCTGTATACAAATTTATGAAAATGCATAATAAAGTTAATTTACAATCTAAATCTAAACATAAATAAATGGAAACCATTTACCTTTTTAGAATTATGTTTTTTCAAATCGACATTAAGTTTTGCAATATTATGCACTTTTTGCTCTTTCACATCCTGGTTTATTTAAACAATTACAGATTAAGCACAAAACAATGATATCTATGAAAAACAAACTGCACAATAAAATATACATATAATATAGTAACTTTTGATGTTTGTACCTTTGATTTGCTGATGTTAGTATGCAAAAGTTCTACGGGTTCAACCTTAAAGGGTTGGTATCCATGAGTGTTTGTGAAATCCAAAGCCATGGTCAGTTTTTCTTCATTTAAAATACTTTTGAACTCGTGTGTATTTATAGGCTGCTATTGGGTATTTGAATATATGTTTGGCGCCCGAATAACAACCGATTTAGGGCTTCCCCTACAAATAGGTGGTTTGTTTGGTTTGTTGTTGTTGATATTTTTTTAAATGGTGGTATTTTTTTTAATAAATCTTCTGGTTATAAATTTTGCCATCTTGACAATATGGTGAAAATTTAAACCAATTTGAAGGAACAAAAAAAGGGTACATTAAAACCGGTTTCAATGTTAGTTTTTGTAAAATTAAAAAAAACCCTTTATAAAGTTTATTTTATATAATCATAACAATATAATATTTACATCTATCTTTGAAAACTATGGTTTTAATCTTAATGTACAATAGGGCTTATACAAATAATTTTTTTGATTTAGATAACATTTTTGTTGGTTATATATTAATAACTTTATAAACTAATATTTTTTTTACATAATGATATGAGGTATGTGTATGTATTGTAGGTTTGCTTATTATTTCAAAATTTAATATATGTACTATATATTATAAAACAAACATTTATTTTTGTTAACCGGGTCATGTTGTATTTATATACATAGAAATTTGTAATTTGTCTATATATAATATATTTCTCATTGACATATAGTCATTAGTTTTTTATTTTTAATTTTTAATAATGAAACAAAGATGTACCCGATAGTTATTATTTCATATTTCTTTGATTTTCTTTAGTTAATATGGAAGTTAAAACAACTACTCTAGATTATGTTTTATTTGTGAATTGCAGTAGCAATCATTACAGGAAAAAAATATATTTCATATGTTTATATTTTTAGTATATATTTAAAATGAACCATAATATTGGATTTTTTAATTATTGACTTATGTTTGTTATACTTTTCAGGTTAATATTGATCATTAGCAATCATATATAATATTAATATTGATCATTAGCAATCATATGTAATATAAGTGAAGCTGCAAGTTATAGTACTATTTGTACAGGACATTCATTTTTTAATTCGGATTTCCCCCTTTTAAGCCTAATTTATCAACCATGATTTGTTTTTATAAGTTTTTTTATTTGTTTGGTTTGTTGTTGTTGATTTTTTTTCAACATCTTGTATAAGTTTGGTTGTAATTGGTAGGGTCAGAAATCAAATATGATATGTGAAAAACAAAACAAAATGTCCATATTTTCCGCATGAAGAACCACCGATTTAGGGCTTCCCCTACAAATAGGTTGTTTGTTTGGTTTGTTGTTGTTGACTTTTTTCTAAATGTTGTATAAGTTTTGTTGTAATTTGGATATACTCATTTATAGTTTCGTTTAAATGCAAATATTGAAAAATAAAGGGATCAATGTGTAAATAGAATTTAGAATCCACGTTTATAGCATGGTTAGAATGTCAATAATGCCCTCTGAAATCATTTATTTTAAGTTGTACTATGTGCTTTAAAAGTTCAAATATCTTAACTTTGGTCGGTAACTTTTATTCGTGCATTATAATATAGTATTAAATATATAAAAAAATAAAATAAATAAACAATATCTGGTACACCCGGGCCGGAGATGGAGCTGGGCTTT
Organism: Flaveria trinervia; assembly: GCA_025506515.1. Taxonomy (NCBI): domain Eukaryota; kingdom Viridiplantae; phylum Streptophyta; class Magnoliopsida; order Asterales; family Asteraceae; genus Flaveria; species Flaveria trinervia. The sequence goes on along the minus strand of JACCIX010001204.1, from coordinate 125,716 downwards.
AAACAATGAGCTCAAAAAGCCCATGAAAGCCCAAAGCAAACCCTGTGTGTTTGTCAGAGTGCAATCGAACAACTTAAATAGGGAAACCACTGAACAACGAAGGCTATTTCCCATTGCCGCTCATTCGATCAGGTATTTGATTCATAGATCTACAATTTTTTTTCAATTTCTTAATCGTTTTCGTCTGATAATTTCAAATAACCATCGTCTCATTTTGTATGCGATTTTGAATAACAGCATCGTCAGCGCACCAGTCAGAATCAGAAACCCTAGCCGGAGAATTTTTTTCGTCAGAATCAAAGTAAGAGGAATTCATCTTCATATCCTAATTTATGTTCATGTTAATTATCTTAAATTACGTTATGGTATAATTCATGTGATTCTTAGATCGTGTTTTAGCTTATTGGCCGGTAATCTGTTTATTCTCTTAGAAATTTTGAACATAAATTTGTGCATCATGTCTTTGTTAGGTGTAGGCTGTATATGGGGTGTATCTGCTTGAGCTTTTTCACCCTAAATCAAATTTCTAACTTAAGAATCGACAGATATGTTGATGTACATGATATAGGAGAGATGAATTATGATTTTAGTAGATTATATCAGCTGAAGGTTATTCCACGGCGTTTTTTCTACCTGCAAGCCATCGGCTTTAGCTTATATTCATGGTTATTGATGAACGCATTACATTTAGTTTGATAACTGTTTTGAAAAATGTTCTGTTTTACAGCTTTCAGATAAAGAACCAACAGTTGAGAGGGGGAAACTAGTTTATCTTGAATCAAAAGCATAGTTATTTGAACCTTTGTATAAATTAGAAGTAATGTACTTTTGATGTTATTAGAAAGTGAGAAAATGATATGAGTTTATGTTCACTATAATAGCATCACTGAGGGATCTTAAAGTGATAACTTGGGGGTATTTCATGGTATGGTAAAACAAGTATGAACAAGGTAAATGCATTAGTATGTGGTAATTTTGCGTCTTCTTATGACTGAGATGCTTTGTTTATGATAGATGTCAAGCGCCTGGACAAATATGAGCAATGGAATCATACATAAGGGTGTTAATGGGAATTAGGAGAAATCTGTTTGGAGTTGGGGTTATATAAATATAATTGGACCCCAAAACTTGTTTCCAAAATGTATAGCTGTGCAGCACATTGGCGCTTTTGAGCTTTTTTAGAGGATTTGGGGAATTTTATTTCAAATTTTATAGCTGTGGAACTTCATGGACTGCATGAGCATTGGAGCCTGTGAAGCACAGCTCCTCATGAGGAGTGCTTTTTTGGTTTGCTTTATTGTTTGATTAATTTGCTTTTATTCATCACTTAATTGTTAGATATCGCATGGAAGTAAAAAATGTATATAAGTCTATAAGACATAGTTAAACTAGGGGAGCATTACTTATATATTTTGGTGAGTTCAGACTTATTTTATGCCATTTTTTTGCAGTTCTGGGTTCCTTTACTGAGCTATCTCTTTGAAACTGAAAATGAGTAGCCGCTTTTCACGCATGATTTATGTTGGGAACCTGCCCCTGGATATAAGAGAAAGGGAAATTGAAGATCTTTTTTATAAGGTGTGTCTTATTGGTTACTTTGTTCTTTCTTTTTCTTTATATCTTTTAAGTTGATATTCAAGCTTAATTTGTTTTTTAACTTCCATTGAGTTCATATTTGCATATAACAGATGTTGAAAATTAATATTCAAATGAGGATTTTTTTAAAATCTGTGACATTCTTCAAATTCGAGCTACAGGAGGGTTGAAAATTTGTATTTGAATATGAATAGTATCTAAATTCAACTATGGCATTATATCAGGGAAAAAATTTGAACATTTTTTTGTTTTGAATCTGAATTTATTTAATGAATTTATCTTTGGTTAGCCTATAATTAGTTATGTTGGATTAAAAAGAATCTAATGAAAGAAAACAAAATTTTGAAAAATAATAATCTTCACAAAGTTATATCCCAAGTCAGATAAGCAAAACTACCAAAGTGTGTCTCTTTTTCAAAAGCATTCGAAGGATGCACAAGGTTGAGCTGTTACTTTCCACTCATATTGCCACAATCACCATTTTTGTTTTGGATGGATGCATCATTTAGTCAGAAACATATATCATATGTTATCTATTATGTTACAGATTACATAGCAGGCACATATATGCTGTGTGTGCAGAAGAAAAAGATTATGGCAGTGCTTGCTTGAAATTCTTGACTAATCTCATTTTCAGTTATTCGATCATTTCATTTTACCGATACTTCAAACTTCATGTTTCAACACACTTTTATAATATCAATTAGCTTTTTTAAATTGTGCATGTATGTATGTGTATGTGCATTGTGCATATGTTACTTGAAATTGGTTTCATGGAGACAAATTTGAGTACTGTTTATGAAGGCTTTGTGTTGATGGTTAGAACCACCTTAGCTGAAGCTGGAGATTATTTTTCTGAAAATTGGTTTTTGCTTCATGCAGTATGGACGCATATTGGACATAGAATTAAAGATTCCACCTCGTCCTCCTTGTTATTGTTTTGTGGAGGTAATCTACTAATTTTTATTGCAATTTTTTAAATTTCTTTCATTTATCTGGCCGAATGGAATTAACAAGTGTATTGACTTTTGACTGCTCGATGTTGTTTAAATTGTAGTTTGCAAATGCACGAGACGCTGAAGATGCCATTAGGGGCCGTGATGGCTATAATTTTGATGGTTGTCGCTTGAGGGTAACTCAAAAATTTCGTTACTATTTTTGTTAAAAACTTCTGATTAGATGTCTTTATATATTTAAATTTTTTTGCTATGCCCTTTGGTACAGGTTGAGCTTGCTCATGGTGGCCGTGGACAATCATCTTCTGGGGATGGCCGTGGCAGTGGTGGTGGCCGGGGCCGTGGTGGTGGCGGTGGTCGTTATGGCATTTCACAACGTTCTGAGTATCGAGGTGCGAACTGAGATATAAAAATATAAATCAATAATGAACTTTAGAGGTGGCACATGATGTGCCAGTCAGGTTGGGTAATTGACCAAAGAGAGTTCAATATAAATGGTATTTTCTGTGGGGTCGAAACATAGTAGGAAGACCACCAACATTATTTGAATTTTTTAAATAGTTAATGTATCAAGCATGATCAGAATTGTTAACATTAAAGTAAGTTTTTAATTTCTTTGAATTAACACAAGTTAGGATATTGTAACACATCAGTCTTTGTAGTCTTTAGTTTTTCTTAGCATGCATCTGTTGTTATGTTACTAAACAAATGCAACCTGAATGTGCCTGTTTATATAGTCTTTAGTTTTTCTTAGCATGCATCTGTTCTGTAATAAGCAAATGCAGCCTGAATTTGCCTGTTTATGTATAAATGGTTTAATTTATAACTTCTATTAAGGGTGCACTTTCACGTTTACTTTTTTCTTTCTGAATTTGTTTATTTAATATATACTTGCTACCTTGCATTTCTTTTGCAGTTATTGTCCGAGGGCTACCATCATCGGCTTCTTGGCAGGATCTTAAGGTAAGGATGTGTCTAATGCTTAGTTTTCTATTTTTGTTGGATTAATAACTGGAATGAAGTTTTCTCTCAGGATCACATGCGTAAGGCTGGTGATGTATGTTTTGCTGAAGTTTCTCGTGATAGCAAGGTATGTTTATATTATTATGATTTTCTTTTTATAGAAACATTCATGTTTTAGAAAAGGGAAATTTACTTCAGGTTGCGCTTTGTCTCTAAAACAAGTCAAATGAGTTGGACTTTGCCTATAGAGAACTTTTAAATTAATGCATAATACCTCTAAATATTTTGTTCAGAAAGTTTGAGCTATTTTTGGAATAACATAATTTTTGTAATCATATTTGACACAATAGTAAAGGTGTTCCTGATCAACACAACTTGACCCAACCCACACAAATTATCCAACTTTTTTGACCTGTTACTTGATTTGCATGACCCGCCCATATAGCTCTTGTTATGTTTTACATAATACATTATGGTTTACCATTGATTTCTTATTCAAACCAAAATTCATTTCTAGGGACCTTTGGCCTTGTTGACTATACCAACTACGAGGACATGAAATATGCTGTAAGTTGGTGAAATATATGTTTAGAATATCTATAACGTATTAATGACTTGGTTTGGTTCATTCAACTTCTGATGTGTCTTTTGTCGCTTAGATAAGGAAGCTTGATGACACTGAGTTCAGAAATCCATGGACAAAAACTTATATTCAGGTACATATTTTTTGTTGTAAGGGATCCGAATGGGCTTAGGTCGTAACAGGATGGGCTGGTTTGACCCGCAAATACTTTTATTCATATATTTATGCATACTTACAGTATCATGATACAAAATAATTTACTTGCAATTAGAATCTAATTATATGAATAAGTAGATTTTTGTGGTTTTATGCATAGTAGTCCTGGGGCAACTTTTAATTTGCTTGACCCATTTGACCTGTTTGAGATGAAATACAATCAAATCTTTAACTTATGGGTGCAGGTAAGGAAGTATGATAGGAGTCCTTCTAGGAGTCCAAGTAGGAGCAGGAGCCGTAGCAGAAGCCGAAGTCGAAGCAGGAGCCGAAGCAGAAGCAGGAGCAGAGCAGAAGCAGAAGTTTGAAACGCAGCAGGAGGTAAGAACATGCAATTTTTCATTGTTATTTCATAGTTTATTAAATTTGGAATGTGGTCTTTTTTTCTGCAGCAAATCCTTGGAGCGACCAGGGTCAAAATCGCCATCGAAATCTAGATCAGCATCTCCTGTGAAGGCGCCAAGGTACTATACCCAACACATGTACCAGTATCCTGTGTACTGGTGGTAATTTTACTATATTACTCGTAAATGGGTTGATTTTGGGTTATGCTTTAACTTTTAATGAGCCAAATGGGTTAAGTTAAATGATTTAGTTGAAAAAGAAGTTGGCTAAATGCCTGGACATCGCAAGTGTTTTCAAAATGCATATAAAGTCAAAAATTTCTAATTCACTTTTATATAAAAAAGCTGAGGTTTTTATTTATTTATTTATTTATTATATAGCTTTTATGATCATATCCAACACATTATTTATTCATAAACTCAAAAAGTTGGATAAAACTTGTGTTTAGGGTTGGGGGCGGGTCCTCTAAATGCATAAACCCGTTACCTGCTCTGCCTGCTATGACCATTTTGATGCCTCTATGGTTCTTTTATAATAGAAAGTCCTATAACCCTTGCCCTCTTATCCACTTTTTTTGCAGAGCCAGATCAAGGTCAAGGTCTAGGTCGAAGTCCAGGTCCAGGTCCAGGTCCAGGTCTAGGTCAAGGTCAGAATCTCCAAATAAGGTACAACACATCTGCTCTTGATGATCATTCTTTACTAAGTTGGTTTTACGTTGCAAGAGAAAAAAAGTCTACCTGAGAATTTTATACCTAATATTTTGTATATCTATTTCTAAATTTCTCATATTGTTTATAGGCGTGAGGATCCTGAGCCAATCACAACTTCATTGGTGTTTTCGCAACCTTTATTGGAATGGATATGTTTTAGTACTACTTATTTGCTTAATGATGCAATTAGATACCTGGAACACCTTAAATGTATCTGTTTGTTTGTTTGCTTGTGATACTTGAGAAGTTTCTGTTTGCATTTCAATTGGATTATTAATATGAGACTTTTGTTTAATTAGCTGGTCTTAGATTTTACTGCAGATCGTACTCTTTTGGTTACTTGGATATTGTTTGTTCTCTTTTGTTTTGGTTTAAAAGGTGAGCTTGAGACATGCCTAGGTGCGAGGTGCCAAATGGGGGGCTTTTCAATGTTCGAGGCGTAAGGTCTAACGAAGCGCATCTAGGCGTAGAAAAGGTGCTTTTGAGATAGATGTGAGTTGCGTCTTATGTAAATGAGGATTTTGGGCATCTGGGCACTTTTATATTTTGTTTGGCTATGGGTTGTGAGATAGAATCTCATGTTAAGTTTTTTTTTAATGTTACGACATGTGGTGCTGACTCTAACTGGACATTGGATAAAACACTTGATCTTGTTGTGGATCAAGTTAGTCGTTTAGTTTATTTTATTTTCTGATTCTAAAACAATATAAAATTAAACAAGATCAAATAAAATTTATTAATTTATATAAAAACAATACAATACTGGTCTAATATGAGATTATTAGGTCGTTTAGTTTAGCTCACAAATGCCTTTCCTAACCAATTCATGATGATTTCTGTGTATTTCATGTTTTATGATTAAAACTATGATTTTGAGTTTTGTTGATTAGTGATTAGTGATTGTAATGAAGGAATGTCTTGTTATTTTTGACAAATAGTCTTACATTCGTCTTTTAAAATCATATTATGTAAATTAAGAAAAAAAATTAACTATAGACTACGCTCATTGTTTTCTCTCTTGACCAAACCGTATCGGGTTTGCGATCAAATGAAAGCGGTATTTTAGAACTCTAAACGCTCTTCGAATGTCTTTTCTTGCGGATTATTGTTTTTTTGTGAAGTATTTTCGTTTGTCTTCAGGTGTTGATGTAAAAGCTTGAATTAGTGTTGTCAATTCGTTGTAAATTTCATCAACAAGGTAGTACCCATATTTAGAATGTTCTCCGTTTGCATAAAAAATTGAAGGGGTTTGATGTCGTCAATTAGGTTGTCGAGTAAAAGAGATTGATCGATAACATTAAGGTTGCTATTTGACCCGACAACACCAGAAAACCTATGCTAAAACCAAAGATCACATGAGGCCATCACTTCAAGTATGATAGTAAGGCCAAGGTGATCATCATGATGAAACTAACATGTCCAAGTAGTAGGACACTTATCCCACCCAACATACGTACAATTAAGGTTATCGAGTATCCCAGGTAAACCATTTCTTTCAACATGCACCTTGTATATGCGCTGAATAGCATACATTGTGGGTCTACGCAAATATCTTCGAGAATAAATCGACACGATTTCTATGAAAGTTTTCGAGTGAATCACGTGCAATTTTAAAATATTATAAAAAGTAGAGATATTTATATACCTTGACAAAAATATTCAAACGAATCACATGCAATTTTTATTGGGCATTTGTAAATACTTATTCAACTCATCCGAAGTAACACTATAAGCTAGTGTTGAAGGGCCGCCGTAACTTCTTAAAAAGTGATGAATCTGGCTATACCTCTAGCGTATTCTCTTTATTGAAAAAACGAATATCTTTTTGACAAATCATTTAATATACTCAAGAATAAGTGTCTACTCAAACAAAAACGTGTTCTAAAACTATCTTTGTCATGATTTAGAGGTAAAGATCTCATTAACGATCGTTGACGTTAAGACTGCTCGAACAAATGCTCGACCACCTTATTTCCTGTCTAAAAATTGAGCACGTCTTCTTCGGAAGATTTAGATGAGGAATTCCATTCTATGGTTGAGACAAAGTATTTTTTTTAATAAAATCTAGAGAGAAAGTGAGTGAAATAGGATGGTTTGTATAAAATGTGGAGATGAGTATATATAAGTAAAATATTTTTTTAAGCCTTTAACGGCTATAATTTTTGAAACTCACTCAGCCTAACGGTCATAGACACTTGCGAGCCCTCTCACGCCAAAGTCATCGCGACCCGGTGTTACGTTTTTCGTGATCAGAATGACCAGCCACGTGGGTACCAGACCCCATCACTTCCTCCACAACACCCAACCTTAACTTGTGTATATATATAATTTATATATAGTATTTATATATTAAACATATATAAGGTTTTTTATAGCTAACTTTAGCTATTAGGCATTAGGATTTATAAGAATAACAGAGAAAATAATACCTATGCATCTGATGTACTAAAAGTGAAGCTGCCTTGTGTTGTGCCTTGGGATAGATGTGTAAACTACTCAAGTTGTATTGTGAGCTACTCTAAACAACTTGCTAAAACTTTAAATCGGGCTGACACTTATTATTATTTTCTCGCTTGATTAATAATCTTGAGCTAGAGCTTTATATATCAAGCTTGAGTCAACTTGCGAGTATAAACGAGCCTTTTGTTTATTAAATCTTTATATTAACTTGGTGTGTATATTATATAGTGAAATGTTTTGTTTATTAAATCTTTATATTAACTTGGTGTGTATATTATATAGTGAAATGTAGAAATATAATTTTCTTTTCGTGTGTTGTTAGAATTTCTCGTAATTCTAGATATATTTGTAAGTTTTTAAATAATCTTAACCGTATATATCTTTCTATTCTAAAAAAAGATCACTAGAAGGACATGTGACAATATCACATTCATCATCACCTAAATTTTCATACTTTTCTCTCTATGTACATTATTAAGTAATAATATTATTGAATTATTTTAGATCTAAAATAGTTTTATAAATAAATTAAGAAATAAATCGATTTATCAATGTTATTTTTAAAGAAGTATATTTTTATTAAATAAGAAATATTTTTAAAACAACAAACCTTGTTAAAATTATAAAACATTTGTGCTTCTGATATTGCTTTCTTTTTTAGTAAAATTTTATGACGTTTCTCCTCCCCGGTGCCCAAGGAAAATAATGTTGGATAGTATTGATGAACGCAAAGATATAGATGCTGCTAAGTTAAGGATAACAAGTTATCCTACAAACCCCAGTGATGGAAATTTAGCACCAAAATAAGAAGGTCTGTGCTTGATTGATTGATTTATAAAACAGAAAAAGGTTTCAATATGTTGAATATGTAATAAGGTTTAAAGATATTCACCTTCATAGATTTTGCAAGGATTGCACAATAGTTCAACTATAGTTTGAGACGGCGGGAGCAGTACATGCTTTAGTGGCTAACAATTTTGTTATTTTTGGCTATACCTTGAATTCGGACGAATAACATTTGAGCATGTTATCTAATAGTTTTAACACTAACGTGTTAACTAAGGTTTAAGGGTATTCCCCTTTCTATGTGGTTTATCCCAAGTTAAATCTTAAGATTTTGACATTTACATGTCACTAGCTCAAGTTTGTTTGTATATCCTAAGTAATATCCTTAGATTGCCTTGGTACATGAAATTCTAGCTTGGTCCATGAAATTTTGACTTGGTCCATGTTATTTTGCATAGCACAAACATTTATCAATTTTGCAGACATGGATTAATTTAAAATGTGAATAACCATAACACTAGTGACAATGTTCAATCATTCTGAAATTGGTTAGTATCCCATAAGGTATTTCAAAATCATATGGAAGGAATTCCTATATGAACCTAAGCTAAGCTAAGGAAGTTTGGTATGATTTCTAACTTATAATAACTGACGTGATAGTTGAATCGTGAATGAAATGTTAAACGAATATTATCTTATGTTTCACGATTTTATCAAAGTTACACTACATGCCAGGATAGGATATGATTATACAACCCAATATATTTAACCCTCTTCAATTTAATAACTTTTGTTAATTCATAGCTAATTCTGGATGGCCGTTCAATCATTAATTTTGTAATATAAATATCCCTGTGATTATAAGTCATAGTTCCTCCATCCTCAATGAAATTAACATCAGCTCTGTGGAAATGAAATTACTCAAAATAATTGATATATTCTTTTTTCTTCTATTTATTGTACTTCAGAAAAAGAAAACACGAAGCTGCTACTACTTGGCATATAGTGTATATAGTTTTTAAAAGAGTTAATTACATGATCAACTAAGTTGACGAAAATGAATGAAAATAGCAACTTTTTATTGTTGAATCATTTTTGAAATCTTTTGCTGCATGTAAAACAGGGAAATGAACATGGAACACAAAGTTAAGTATGATTTATTTAAGAAAGATTAGAAAGAACTATTATGCAATGTTAGAGAAGTGAATGAAATTAACCTGATCAATACTCTCTTTGGGAATCAATCCTTGGCATTTTAGATTTCTATCAATAATCTGCAAAGATGAAGACATACTAAGTGGTAGGTCATATGTTTTACTCCTACAAATTCATAGATTCTAATAGAGGACATAAAAACATAGGATTTCTGATTTCATAAGTTGAAACAATTTAATTGGATCTTAATTTTTGCAATACACTGAAATACAATTAGCACTTTATGGTACTTCTGGCCTTGCTGTGTGCTCTTTGAATCTATAATTGATGTTTGAGAAGAATAAGTTATGTAATATGAAGACATTAATTAAAACAAAACATATATACTATGTACACCAGAAAAAGATAGGGTCGCCTATAGTTTCATATTTATCTAAGCTTTTTTGAAATTGAGTAGCTGTTTTAATGTTAATGTACAATTAGTCTTGCACCTAAAGAAATATATATGTTATTTGAAGATAACCATTGTACATTAATTATGCTAGAATGGTATCACATTTAGTAGCATGTGCAATTGCAAAAGGAAATCAGAGAATATATCTCACATAGAATTATTCCTTTTGGCTAACTACAACAAAGTTAGTAAAAATTATTAAATTCCCAACTCAAATGAATGAGTTAGTAAAACATAATATTAAAATTACCAAAAAAAGTATTAGAAATTAAGAACCCTGAAATATTACTTTGCAGGGATGATTGAAGTCCGTTGTTAATTATTTTTCTAAAATTCAACCTTGGGTATTCTATGAAAATCAATTAATAACATTGATAAACTCGGTAATTTTAGTAATTATTAACAATTTATGTACAGGCATATAAGCTAATCTTCAATTCTAAATATTGAAACAAAAAAATGAAATGAATTACAATACCCAATGAATGAAACACTTAGTGAAGCAAATTCATCTTCTTGCAGTACATATGAACTCAAGAAACCATACTTAACCTAGGTGAGAGAAAGAGCCGAGATAAGAGTCGGAACCAAAGAAAGTACAAAGGCCAAAGAAAGACACGCAAACAACCATTGAAAGTACAAATATACCCCTGTTACTGTAGCTAACATTCACAAATTATATAGACAAGTAATTCCACTAAACCTATGGTAAGTATGATGGGCTCCTTAAGCCGAAATCACTAGTTTCCTATATCTTTGTAAAATTTTATGTAACTTTTAAAAATAAATCCAGTAAAACCTATTTGAAAAATGCTGCAAAAAGTTTGAAAACTTTTCACAAGGAAATAAAAGTACTTTTAGCAAAGGTTTTAAGCAAATTAAGTACAACAAATGTAAAAACTTTTCACAAATAAACAAATAGTAATAATGAGAGCCATCCATGGATATCCAAGGTGCTTTTTCGAATCTTGCATCCATGGATTCTAAAGCAAGCTTGATCCGAGCCTGGCATACGATGGTAATAGCTTATTAATTTGGTGACCTTCTCGCGGAACTCTTTCATGTCTCTGGTCACGATCATTTCTCCACATTGGTGAACTACCTGAATAAAACTTACCAAAAGGTTTACGCGAGATGGATTTAGTAGATGTCGAATATCAAAGTGGTTCCGATCTTACAACTTAGAAACTCAAAGAAACCTTTATTTCTATTCAACCAAATCTCTAAATCTAATCCTACTTTAATTTTTTAAACTCCTATTGTTGACTTGTGAGAAGGATATTGTTGTTAGCGATGATCTTGTTGCTAAAAAGTTAAAGAAAGGGGTCATGGTAAACATTGTCGTCAAAGTTAAAAAGGTCGAGCTAAGGTGATTATTATCAAGGAAAGAAAAATAATGTTTACAACAACAATAGGTAAAAATAGTTTAAGGCTATTCATATATAATCTTTTCTATGTGACACTGCGGTTTTAAACATGAAAATAGGAAGAAAACACCCCAACTTTGTCATTTATGTTGCAAATACAATGCGAAAGTGCTATCCTATGAAATTAACATGTGTAAGCTCATAAAATAGCCTATTTGATGTGCTTACATAGACCTAAATTTTTTAAACAAAGATTTATGTTATACGTGTGTAATGTAATATATTCGTTAATTGTCCACTAAAAACCCTTTTTAAGTGTTTACACATGTGTAAACCCTAAAATGATAAATCATGTGTAAATTTGTTACAACAATTTTTTTACATTCGTAAAAAGAAGATGTTTTGTAAACCAACGTTAACTATAATCAAATGTTATCTACATTACACATATGAAACATAATCAAATTACTATATTAGAAAAACTACTTCAATGTATGTGTAAGCTACTATTACTTGAAATTCAATAACATATATATCACAAAAAAATCATATAAAACATTTAAAATAACTAATAACATGTGTGAATTTTTTTTATAAAACTAGTTTATTTAACACATGTGTAAGTCACTTACAAACAACCTTTACCATGTATAAAAGTTATTTTTAAATAAGTTTAAAAATATTTAAAAGAGTAAATTATTATTTTCATACCTGACGTTTGTTCATTTTAACCAGTTGCATCCCTGCGGTTTCAAAATTGCCATCTGCCCCCTAACGTTTCATGTTATATTCATTTGAATCTATACGTTTTATTTTTATTTCTATTTGAGTTCAAATGAGTAACACTGTTATTGTTTCTGTTAAAATTATTATTAAAAGGACGAAAGTACCCTTAAAATTAAAAAATAACATAAAAAATCTTGTGGGTCCCATCTATCAACATCATCTTCTTCAAATCATCACCACCATAACTGTCACACCCCAACCTTGACGGCGGAAACGTCGAGATGTGAGGGTTAAGATTGTTCACAGCCACATAACGCTATATTAAATAGTAAATATTATTATCATAAGTCATGAAATGGAAAAAAAATACAATCGTAAGTCTTATACAAGAAATAAGTTCAACATAACATAATATAATGTGACTTTTTATTTCATTATATAGGTCCAAATCCTAGATTATAACATGCTTCAAAAGGATCACTTTAAACTTGTGGTTGACCTGAAACATGATAAAAATAAGAGTCAACTAAAAATAATTGGTGAGTTTCCAAGGTTTTCATACATAATAAGAAAAAGGTTACGAGTAGCAATTCATGTCATAGGTTATAAGCTAGTAAGGTTATAGAACACATAACGTTACAATCAAACCTCGACTTGATTACAAGTATAAAAGATTGGCTAAGTGTATTTGGTTCCCTAGTGCACAAGCATACGGCTCCCAGGAGTCGGCAATACATCGACTTTAGCACCAAATAGGCTTGTCAGGCCCAAAGACCTAAGACGTCGCCAGGCTAGCAATAGTTAATGATTGTAAACAAAACTATGTATCTCATATAAACATTTACAATACACAAATAACCATGACATAATAATAAGATGAATTGCATGTGCTTACAAGTCTCAAACGTTAATAAGTGTACAATGTATAGGTAATCATGTTTCACCCCAAAGTAGTGTGAAATAAGATAAAATGGGGCAAGGAAAACTCACGTGATAATATGTATATAATGGAGATTATTTAAGAATAGTAAACATCGTTCCAAGATGAACGTCACAAGGCACCTAAACATATGTATTTACAAGATTTAAGTTTAATAATTGAATTATTGATTTAACGAGAGCTAAAATTTCAAGTGGAGTTTGGGGATCTTTGTAGTAGTCTAAATAATGTAACAAAGGAATATACCATTTGTGTAAATTATTATAAGAAAATAACACTAAATCATCGATAATAGCTAGTGAAGTTTAAATATAAACTTGAATAAACATTTGAAATAATCATGATTTTAACGATAATAACTTAATGGTAATATTTGGACCAATAATAATTTATTAATTTATTATTCAAAATCCATTTTAATAGAAATAAACCAAGAACATCCTTTGTTAAAATTCTTTATTAAAAAGATAATTAATTAATTAAATTTAGAAAAATTATAGAAAATAATTTGATGTCTTTGAAAATATTTAAAGTTTACAAAAACCCTTTTTATATTTATTAAAAATTTTCTATAATTTATTTAAGGGCTGAAAAGCCTTAAAAAATGTTTGAGGGTGCCCGGGTTCGAACCCGAGACCTCAAGGTTGATGTGTGTATGTGTAACCAGTAGACCAGGCTCTCAGCCGCGTTATGTTTTGGTTTTTAATTCTTAAATATGTAACCTAAACAAATCCCCAAATTTCCTCATGAACCCTAGATCAAACGAACCCAAAATTGAGCAATGATCCGTTAGTTTCAACCCCATTAACCTTAGGGCTTTTAATCCCTAAGTGAAATCGAGTAGATTTATGTGCAAAACCTACCTGATTAAGATCGATTTCGATGCCACAGACCGAGGAAATAGTCGCGACCCGAGTGGTATAGCGTTCACGATGCAAATGATAATGGAACTTAAATTAATTGTGCAGGAAGCTTTCACGTGACTCAAAGGTTGAAAGCCCTCTATCAATTTCCGTTGAGATGGTTCAGAGAATGGGTTTCACTTTGCTTGCAGACCGCGACAGTGTTGATGATTGAATTCGATGTTTGCGTTTGTTTCAGGTGAAATTGATGATTGTATTCGATTAAAGGTAGATAGAAGTTCGTTCGTGTTGATTTAATTGAGTTATTATTAGTGTTTAAGGTTCGAACGGCTGTGGGGTTTAATGCTTCGGTTATACACTCGATTAGAATTAGTAACCGACGTTTAAAGGTGATTAATTGCTATGATCAGGTTCGAATCATGTACACTAAAAGGTTTGGAATGGTTTAGGGTCGTTTTTCGAAGGTTCTGGTGAGTTTTTAGGACCCGCCGGAGGTCGGCCGGCGGTGGCCGGTGACTGGCCGGAAAATCGGGAGATAAATGGGGTGGGGTTTGGGTTTTAATAATTTACACTAACACCCCCTATAGTTTAGGGTTTGTCATGTTAAGATAGAACTTTAAATTCAAGTTTTGAAAACTACATAACTACCCCCTAAACTTAATTTAAGTTTATGTTTTGAACATTATTAAGTTTAATAACTCTTAGAAGTTATTGTTATAAGTAACTTTATTATAAGTAATCTTATTATTACTAATATTATTATTACTTATTATTACTTGTTATTATTATTACTATTATTAATATTAACATGATTATTATTTAATATTTATATTTTTAACTTTCATACATAGAAATTTAATGACAATAGTGAATAAGCATAAACAACACATAAGTTTCATAATAGACAATAATGACCCTTACAAGAATAAACAAAGTTAACTTTTAGTTAAGAAAAAAACGAGATGTTACAATAACCAACCCCATCACCACCACCACAACCACCCGATCACCACCATGACAGCCCCATCACCACCACCACCACAACCACCCTGCCGCTAGCACAACTACCCGGCCGCCACCACAACACCGTCATCACTACCACCACAACTAACTTGGTCGCCACCACAACAACCCTATTATCACAACCACCCTGTTGCCACCACAACAGGCCTATCACCACCACCACCACCACAACCACCCGATATCCGTAACTACAGACCCTATCACCACAACCACCCAGTCACCGCTACAACCACCCCCTTCACCACCACCACCACGACCACCCCTCACCAGAGCCCCATCCCTACCACCATAGCTATCAATCACTACCACAACAGCTCCCATCAGCACCACCACAACCACATCACTAGAAAAGACTTGAAATTACAGATCCAAAAAGGAATGGAGGGCTTAAAATGGTGGTAATTAGTGTTTGTAGCAGGTCTGGTTGATGGTGGGTGATAGCTGTTGTGGTGGTGAGGGGTGGCTATGGTGAAGTGGGTTTGTGGTGATGTTTGCAGGTTGATGGTGGAGTTGGGTTGTGGTGTTCATGGTGTTGATGGATGGTTTCGTCAATGAGTGGTGGGTGGTGGTGTCGGTGGGTGGTGGTGGATGTAGAGAAAAGAGGAAGAAGATGGATTGGGTGGTGGAATCAATGGGTGGTGGATGGTGGTGTTGATGGGTGTGGGGATGTAGTGAGGAGAAGAAAAAGAGGAAGATGTGAGTGATTGTATCATTTGCAGGTTGATTGTGGAAGAAGAAGAAGATATAGGTGGCCACAATTTTATTTTTGTTTTTAATTCTTAAGGGCATTTTAGTCATTTATAAAAAAAATTAACGGAAAAACTAACGGTGTTAGGCTTTTGGATACGAATGGATATAAAAATAAAACGTTAGGGGCCAGATGCCAATTTTGAAACCGCAGAGATACAAGTGGTTAAAATGAGCAAACATTTGTGATACAAATGATAATTTACTCTATTTAAAATCTCATTTAGAAAAAAACTTTATACAATTTTATATACTCACAATTAGTTCGATATAAACAGAAGCCAAAAAGTTTCATATAAATTATAATTTTTTGTATTAATATAGTTTTATAAAAATCTCAATTAGTTTGTAAATTATCGTTTTATAGACGCTAAAGTGTGTAATTTAACAATACCATATGTTAAAAAACATAGTTTTATAGTTAATACAAATACAGTTATTATATAAATAAAATCAAAACCTACTTTATCTTTAAAACATATCCTAAAGGCTTAAATTAGGGGTGAGCAAAAAAACCGAAATAACCAAACCAAACAGATAAAACCGAAACCGCTAGAAGTGAACATTAATAAACAAACTAAAAAACATTAAAAGAGCATTTTGTAATATATGACAATCTGAACTATTTTTAATATTTTATAAATTTTTTTTAATTTTATTATATAACACTATTTTAAATAGGTATTTTTTTGTTCAATAAGAATATAAGTGAGAAAAAGTAACTTTTTAGAAAAGCACTCAATTTGGTAAATAATTTTCAAATAACCCATTTTTGGTAAATAAAAATTCTAGTTACACTCTTTTGAGAAAAAAAACTAATTATTTCCTTTGTTTAAAATTTTTTCAATCAGGTTTGCACATGTGTTTAAACTATTTAACACATTTAGAATGCCATGTTATACATTATCTGGACATATATGTTAAATAGTCATATACTATCAAATAATGGTGGACGTCTAGAAACATCTCACTATTCTCAATGAAGTAGGAAACTTTCAGTGATGACTCTCGAGTCTTTGTGATATAGTTTACATTGGTGATATAAACATCATCGCATATTTTAAGGAAAAAGAAAAAACTACTGAATTGTTAAAATAGAGAATTTAAAATGAAAGATCTTGACACGAAAAAATTATATCTCAACATGCAATTCAGGTATATGTGAACTGTTGCATTTGTCCATTAGTTTAAACTATATAAAAAAATGTTATCACATGTTACTGTGAATAATACATAACTAACAAGCATGCACTTAGTTTTCTGACAAAGGATACATATAAAGATAATTACCGCCCCTAGTAAGATGGCTGAGAAACATCTGATCCATATATACCATACTTAATCGTAATCGATGCATTTAATGTCTCGCAAATAACTAAACTTGATATGACATTCTACTACATATGCTAGCAAGATATAATTCAAATCCAACATGTAGACAATGAAATACTATAAAACACATATTTACTAAACAGAAGACTTAGGCTTCTTCAACCATAAATATAAAAGTCTTAGCTTGTTGAGTGTGTTGATGATATATATATATATATGGGAGAGATCAAATGAAAACCGTAAAAACCACCACTTACCAATCACATCATTTATAATTGATTCGACCTTTTTATTGTTTAAAGCATATTAAATAAAATTCAACTTTATTTTTTGAATTCATTATATATTATTTAGTTTAAACTCCAAAGAATGACAATGATGACGAAACGACTTACGTATACGTAACTTTTAATTGTACACTTGTTAACACGTATGTACATATACATAACCTCTACATATACGTAACTATTAGTTGTATGTTTTGTAACATGTACTTACATATATGTAACCCTTATATATATATACTAGGTTAGAGCTCATTTATTACATGGGTGAAATAAATAAAACATATTAAAATTATTAGTTTTATAAATATTTTATATTCTAAATATTATTATCCATTGTTGAAATAAAAATATAATGAATATTTAAAAGTTATAACACATAATGAATTAAAAATTATTACTCTATATTTAATATGTATCAATAAATTATTAAAATAATTACATTTATATTTTAGATGTTTAATAGTTTTGTTTTTTTATTTACAATAGTTATCATTTAATATAAGAGAGACAATAAACACAAATATAAATATTTTTATTTTAACATATTTTAGTTAAAAAGGAAAGTCAAACTAATTGTATTATTATTTTGGTATTTATTATGAAAGAGAGGCGGGAAAATAATTTTTTTGTTATGTTAGAATGTTGACACGTGTCATTTGTTATGCTAGAATAATGACACGTGTCTTAAGAAAACCTTCTTTTATTATAGGTTATATATATATATATATATATATATATATATATATATATATATATATATATATATAGAGAGAGAGAGAGAGAGAGAGAGAGAGAGAGAGGATGGTTCCTGAGATAACTCATATTTATGTGAAAACCAAAGAAAACAACGGAAACCAATAACATAATTAATAATTTTTTTGTTATTTTAATTGTTAAAAGGTTATTTAAATTTTGTTACATATATGTTGAACATAAATACGAGAACGAAGAGTTTTACGTATATGTAACACTATGTCAAATGAAAAAGGGTTACGTATACGTAACCTATATGTGACGTATATGTAAAACCATGTGTAGAGAATATGTATAGCGGCTGAAGCAACCAAAGTCTTTCTGCATGCATGCTGCACAAGTACTGAAGAAGAATGCTTCGGAAGTTTCACACATGTAACAGAAATATTCTAAGTGTGAAATCTTCCGAAGCCAAGACCAATATCTTCCGAAGCCAAGATGAAGTCTTCCGAAGCTTCAAAGACAAAGTCTTCCGAAGCTCCACACTTGAAGACAGATTTATTCTGAAGACTTTTAGTAACGTACTTTATCTGATGTACTTTTCCATGAAGCTGGACCTCTTTCCACTGAAACTCTGTAAAGTCACCAACTTACATGAGTTGGTGAAAAGGTCCATGCTTTTGGTAACCGTACATTGAGGTCTTGAGTCTGTAACTTTTTACTTCATGTACTTTATCCTTTTTGTAATAGATAAGGATGTGAGCTATGGCATGTCATAGTCACTAGTCAAAAGGCAATCTGCCTTTTGACTCTACAATTGATTTTGTTTTGTGTCTATTCAATTGTATCTGGCTGGCTTTCAGAGTATGGCCGGTTGTAGGATGTAGTATAAGTATCTCATGTTCTTGTATCTTTTCTTTTGTGCTTTGTAACACTTGTAATAGAACATTGAAAAAGCAATATACTGCAATCTTGAAAACTATCTCCCTGTGTATCTTGCTCTTGTGTTCTGTCTCTTAATTACTTGTGTTCTTAGTGTCTTTACTTGTGGTTAATCCAGTTCACTGTTTGATTAAGTTTAGTTACTCTTCTTTTTGTGTTGTTGTGTTGTATTTGACCACCCTTCAACGGTCTTGCATTTTGTATTAGAGCTACCTCACAAAATTCTCTTTGAAATTTATTTCTTCTTTCTTTCTTCATCCTTAAGCTATCTCACAATGGCAAACCCCATTCACAGAAATGACCCAAACTTCACCATGAAGCTACACAGGCAACACCACCGGGTTGCTCTGTTAAGCTTTGAGAAAGATCCTTATTTCTCATAGGTTTGTCGCTTCTTAGCTTTGTCCAACTACTTCACCTCCCTAACCATTGATCCTCCACTCTATGAGGATCATCTACTCGAATTCTAGAAGACCTGCCAAGAGGTCGTAATGGATGGGGAGAAGGCACTATCTGCCACAATGTAGGGGAGAATAATTTTCATTACTCCGGCCATCATCAACATGCATCTTCAGCTGGATGATGAAGAAGGTGAGGTGTTCTTCCCAAAAGAAGCTGTTAATCATTCTTTTGAGCAGATGGGATATGAGGGAGATTACTCTGTCAAGACCTTCAGGAAAGGGAAGGTCTCATCCTAGTGGAGATTCCTGCTCCATGTGGTTATCCACAGCTTATCAAACAAGCATGGTGGATGGGACCAGATTCCTGAGGACCTCTCCTTCATTATCCATGAAATGATTCAGGGGGTCAAGTTCAGGTATTCTCAATTTGTTTATACTAATTTACTTGCAAACTTGGACTCCTTAGAAAATTACATGTTCCTTAGATATTTCCAGTACATTCTTAACTGTGAACTAGGCTCACAGTTAAGGGGAATAGGTAACATTCCTAAACTAGGACAGATGAAGCCTGACATCTTTAAAATACTGAGAAAGCCCACTGTTGGGTTCTCTGGGGTAGAAACAGCCCTGGTCCTAAAAATATTAGAGCTCATTGCTCAAGGTGACAACCTAGCAGCACCATCTAGTGTTGAACCCACACTTTCAACATCCCAACCACCTACACAGCCACAAATCACCCTCACCTACCAAAGAAAATCCAAACGAACCCCTACTCAGGCTATTCAGTCTGTGCAGGTCCCTATACACTCACCCATACATCAGGAAATGGACATTGGAGCTCCCACTTCTCCTGAGAAGCAGACCACTCCCATCTCTTCAAGGATCAGTGCTGAGGTTCCTCATGCTCAGCCTGATGAGCTCATAAGTCAAACTGCCTTAAGCCATCACTCTGAGTCTCAGCACTCAAGTGATCAACCTTCAGGGGACAGTTACCATCCCCAACCTTTATATCTTAACCAACCAATTCCCAACCTTGATTTCTACACTAATGAGGATCTAGGTCTCAGTGAGTACCATGATTCTCTTTTCTTCCCTTACTCAAAGAGAGATGAGAGCTTCTGAGGCTCCTATTCCTAGCCCCCATCAGTCACCTACTACTGAGGTGGACACTTCTGAACCTGTTCAGGATGTCCATATTGAAGAGGCTCTCACTTTTGAAAATGATTACATCATTAAGACCTCAACCATGGCAACTCAGCCCACTAACATCTCAACTGAGATTGCCAGTGAGCAGAGGAAATCCAGCAGCCAAGAACCTGTAGCTGGTGGTAAGAGTGAGGACTTTGGTCCAATCATCTCATCCCCCATTGATTCTTCTGATGAAGATGAGGGAAATTTGAGACTAAAGGTACAAAAACTATCTCAAACATGCACCTATTTAGTCTCTAAGGTTAGTCACCTTGAATCTCAAGTGACTATCTTGCAGAACATGGTCAATGATCAGCAACTTGAGATTTTGTTTCTTAAGGAAAAACTAGCTGGGTGACCTTTTAGTGGAGCTCAACCAGGAACACAAGAACCTGTGGATGTGATTGACCTAACTCCTGGCTCATCTATGAAAGGGGGGATGCTACCAAAAAAGAGGAGAAAGTCATTATAATCACAGAACCTGAAAGTTCTTCAAGGAGAATAGACACTGAGGACTCACCATCCTCACTTGAAATTGTACCTTCTCAGCAACCTCCTCAAGTTCATATTGATGTGGACTACAAAGATTCCTTCATACAAAGTCTGTTTGAGGAAGGGATACCAAGGGCCATGTCATCTCCACCATCTTCCAATCACATCATTGGGTGGAGGTATGACAGCAACAGGAGAGCCCTAATCATCATGAAAGTTCAAGGGCAGCAAGAGATCTTCAACTTTCAAACCTTGAACTTCTATGAAGGTCTGGATTTAGTCAACATGCCACTTGTCAATCCAAGCAAATCAAGACAAGCTAACAAGTTGGCCTAAAGAATTCAAGACCAGATCACTGCAGAGTTCAGCCTTAGAAGAAGACTATGGCAATTAGGCAATGTCATCGGTCAACTGGATGTTGAGGCAGACCCTAAGATTAGCTTCATAGGGGAAACCTTGACTGAAGGCCCAGTGACAAAACCCGAATTAGCCCCGTCTTATCACCAACAAATGCTGCAGAGATCAATGCCCTTTTTGAGACACCTGCTGGTGAAGGTGCTTCTCAACCTCTCTCTGGCCAGAGCTTGGAAGCTACATCAAACAATTGTAACACCCGATTATTTATTAATTTTGAAGCCGACGAAGGAAGAAAAAGAAAAAGTCCGAAGTCGAGGACCATATTCGTCAACGAGAGAAAGTTGGGTAAGTGGGGGTATATAAAGGGAGAGGGCAGCCATTACCCTCTCTCCACACCCACATTTTCAGCCAAAGAAAGAGGAGAAGAGAAACGGGAGAAAAGTTGGTTGGATTGGTTCGAGTGAGCCAAAATCGTTGAGAAGCAAGTCAAATCGAAGCTCTCCTCGTTGTGGTCGTTTGTGTGAGTTCTAGGACCCCTCCTTTAAATGTTTTTGAATGATTTGGGGCTGGAACACATCTGAAAATCGGGTTTTTTAGTGTGTATGTGTGTGACCCGTATGCGTATGTGTATGTGTGTGTATGATGCGTTTGAGCCTTGTTAGTGAGCTTGTGTGTGCTTGAATGGTGTTGTGGTATGCATCCCTAAGGTTTAGGATGGTTGATTTAGGCTTAGAATGAGTTTGTATGAGCTTGGAGGTTGAAAATGGCAGATTGGGTTCGGGATGAACAACATTTTGCATCAGCTAGGGCTAGGCGACGGAATGAAGGTCATACGGCCGAATGAGGTGCGATTGGGGTCCATTCGCACGATTGAGAGTTCATTCGCACGATTGGGGCCAGTCTCAAGGGGAGTCATGCAATTGAGGGTCCAGTCGCAAAAGTGCTCATCCGCATTAGTTCCATTCGCACGAGGTCCATCCGCATTAAGTCCATTCGTACGATTGGGTGTTCATTCGCATGAGTGTTCATCTGCATTGGTTCATTCGCCTGATGTTCAGTCGCATGGAGGCCATGCGACTGAAGGGTGTCCATACGCTCGAATAGGGCTGTTGCACCCGAGGAGAAGCGTAGTTTAACTTCTGACTTTCGGGGGAAAGTGCAGATGTAAGTTTTGACGTAAAGGTTCCCGTAAGAGCATGTAAGATGAAGGTTGAGGCCTTAGAGAGCATGTTGGGCATGATGATGATGTTGCATGATTATGTATGTTATGTACGTATGATGTTGCCATGTATGATGCTGATGACTGTGTATGTTAAGTTCCTTATTATGATGTATGTTTATCTTTCCTGTGGCTTTACGTGTCATGTTAATGAATGAATGAAAGTATTATGTAACGTAAAGTCAAAGATAATGAAAGAGGAACATGAAGTAAGAATGCATGCATTAATGAACGATGAAAGTCTTGCAAGCATAGTATGTCAGGACACGCCATTAAAAGGTGTTAGCCCAACGGTGTGCGGGTTCGCTACCCCGGGAGGATGCACATCGGGGTCTTTCTTTGTGATTGACCATTTGTATAGCCCCATTGCTGCATACCCTAGGTACTGCGATTAGAGGTGCGATGCACCGTTATAGCTGGTCTATGATAGACCTAGGTCCAGTACCAGGAATAGCTGGGTATTGCACATAGCAGTGGTACACCTAAACTCTACCCTATGTACTGTTACCAAAGGTGCGATGCACCGTTATAGCTAGTCTATGTTAGACCTAGGTCCGGTATCGGATAATAGCTGGGTAAAGTTTATGGTGGAAGGAAAAGAAAGAAGTAATGATTAAAGAATGAAAGCATGAAAGATTAAAGAAGATAATAATGATATTATCTATATGTACGTATGATGTATGATCGCATGAAAGTAAAGAATGGTTTTAACGAAAGAAAAGTATGTTTTACTATATAAAACTAGAACTCACTCAACAACGCTGACTTTGATGTGTTTCTAGTTGGTAGGTAATGATTGTTGAGGATGGCACGAGGTGGCTACTCAGCTCTTTAGGGATGGCATCCATTTATATAACGCTTTTGTGATGTAATGCAACAATGTATTTTGTAACTAATTAACAATGTATTATTTTGCAAAAGCTACTATATTGAAATGAAATGTCATTTTTAAATGTTTTCGCTGCGATGCTTTATGAAATACAATGTAACTATATGTTTTATGTGCAATGAGGATCCAGTTGTAAGCGTCCCGGGAACGGGGCCTTACAAGTTGGTATCAAAGCCAAAGTTTAAGTGAATGGGTAATTTTTCAAAATAAACCTTAACTTGAACTAAGAATGGGACGGAAAGGGAAGGGATGCCAATCTGAGTAGTTGCGTGCCATCAGGTATTTTCGTAAAGTTAACCGGTATTATGTGCGCATGTGATGTGTTATGTGTTGTATGTAGATTTAAATACTGATGTAGTCAGGATAGGTAATGCTTGGGGTATGAAGAGTAAAGTAAGTGGCTAATCACAACTAACCACTGTAATTAGGACTTACTACACTGACATAAACTGAGCTGTTCCCTTGAATGACCGTGTTGGTGTTTAAATCTTTCAGTGTGCGTGTGAATGGCCGGTGGTAGATCTTCGAAAGCCTCTCGTGGTGGTGGTCATGATGCTGAACCGCGACCCAAGAGAGGGAGGCCCAGCTTTGAGAAGGTGGTTCATGAAGAACCAGAGACCCCTCATCCCGAGGGTGGCGACGAGAGCGCCAATATGAGAGCCTCAGTAAAGGAGGCTGTGGTGGAAGAAGTTCATCAGGTCATGCAGAAAATCTTACCGTCTGTGGTGACCGAAGTGATTAAGGCAGTACGAGAAGGGGAAAGAAAGGAGAGGAACAGGCTGAAACGGTTCTCTCGGATGATGAAGAAGAGGAGGAAGAAGAAGAGCCTATGCAGGAGGCGACACGAGGCTGTAACTACGGGGCATTTATGAGATGCCAGCCCCCAACTTTTGATGTTAACGACACTACTGCTACCGCTCACCGGTGGGTGAGGGAAATGGAGGCTGTTCTTGATATCAGCGAGTGCCGGGAGGACAAGAAGGTGAAGTTTGCTACCCATTCATTTGTAGACTCGGCTCTGTGCTGGTAGGACAATATAGTCCAAGTAGAGGGTAGCAGGGCCATTAGGAGAATGAGATGGTCTGAACTGAAGAAGTTGGTGATTGAGGAGTTTTGTCCTTATCGGGAAATGGACAAGGTCGAAAGGGAGTTCTTGCAACTGGAGGCGGGAACGACGACACACCAACAATACACCACCAAACTCAACGAGATGGCACGTCTGGTGCCGGATCAAGTGACACCTCTGTCTCGAAAAATCAAGAGGTATATTCACGGTTTGCGAGCGGATATTCGCAGGCACATGATTGTCGCCCGACCAAGCACATTTAAGTCAGCGGTGGACTTGGCAGGAAGATTATACGATGAGAGGGCTATGGTGGTGGTGGCCGAAGGTGGCAAGAAGAGCGGTGGTGATCGGAAGTGGCAGGGGAAGAGGTTTGGTCGGGGTAATGTCTCGACGATTAATAAGAAGGCACGGGTGGATGACCGCCGTGTGGCCACATCGAGTGCGGAGTCAAAAAGGTGTGGCAAGTATGGAAGGGAGCATGCGGGAGAATGTAGGTTGGGATTTAACGGGTGCTTCAAATATGGGAAGGCGGGGAATATAGCTAAGGACTGTCATACGGTCCGATGCTTTAACTGTGGTGAAGAAGGGCACATGAGTAGGAATTGCAAGAAGCCAAGGGCTGAGGGTTCTGGGGCGAAGAAGACGGGGAGTGAAGGACCAAGGGCGAGTGCCAGGGCATTCACTATGACACAGGAGGAAGCTAGGACGGACCCTGATGTTGTGTCCGGTACGTTTCTAGTGAACCAAACTTTAGCTTCTGTGTTATTTGATTCGGGTGCCAGTAAAATTTTTATTTCTGCTGCTTTCTGTGCTAGGCTGCTGTTAGTAGTAGACGTGTTGATGCGCCCTTTGATGTAGAAACTGCCATAGGTAAGTCTACCAGGATTTCTGATATGATAGAGAACTGTGATGTGGAACTAGAAGGTCATAAGTTTCCGGTTAGACCGTTCGTGATGACCTTGGGTGGTTTTAATTTGGTCCTTGGGATGGATTGGTTGGCGGACTCCGAGGCGAACATTATGTGCCGCAAGAAAATGATTCGTTTGACAGCGCCCGAAGGTAGTTCGGTGACGGTTTATGGTGATCGGGTTACTACGATCCCGAAAGTGATCTCAATGGCGATGGCGGGATAGTGTATGAGGCGTGGGTGTAGTGCCTACTTGATTTATGTAAAGGACATGGATATGCCAACACCACAACTATCCGATGTCCCGGTTGTGTGCGACTTTCCAGACGTGTTCCTAGAAGACTAAGGAGTGCCACCTGACCAAGAGATCGAGTTTCAGGTTGATCTGATACTGGGTGCCCAACCTGTTACCAAGGCACCATATCGATTGGCTCCGACTGAGATGAAGGAGTTGATGGAGCAGTTGCAAGAGCTGCTTGATAAGGGGTCATCAGACCGAGCATCTCTTCTTGGGGTGCTCCGGTCTTGTTTGTGAAGAAGAAAGACGGTAGTATGAGGATGTGTATTGACTATCGTGAGCTGAACAAGTTGACGGTGAAGAACCGATACCCCTTACCAAGATATGATGACTTGTTCGATCAGCTTCAGGGTGCCAGTTGGTTTTCAAGGATAGATCTTCGATCTGGTTACCATCAGTTGAAGGTGAAGGAACAAGATATCCCTAAAACAGCTTTTCGCACGCGCTATGGTCACTACGAGTTTCTTGTATTGTCTTTCAGTTTGACCAATGCACCAGCTGCATTTATGGATCTCCTGAACTGTGTGTCTCGGCCTATGTTGGATAAATCAATGATTGTGTTTATTGATGATATCTTGATCTATTCGAAGAGCGAGAATGAGCATGCTGGCCACATTCGGGAGGTTTTGGAGACGTTGAGGAAGGAGAAGTTGTATGCTAAGTTCTCCAAGTGCGCGTTCTGGTTGTGTGAAATTCAATTCTTAGGTCATGTGGTGAATCCCGACGGGATTATGGTGGACCCGGCAAAGGTGGAGGCGATGATGCAATAGAAGTCTCCAAAGACGCCATCCGAGATTCGTAGTTTCTTGGGTTTGGCAGGCTACTATAGAAGGTTCATCCAAGAATTTTACAAGATCGCTTCTCCACTGACTAAGTTGACCTAGAAGGATGTGAAGTTTTTATGGGGTCAAGCTCAAGAGAAGGCGTTCGAAGAATTGAAGGCAAGATTGACTCAAGTTCCTGTTTTGTCATTACCCGATGGAAGCAAAGATATGGTGGTTTATTCTGATGCTTTCTATTCGGGGTTGGGTTGTGTATTAATGCAAAGAGGGAAGGTTATAGCTTATGCATCCCGACAGTTGAAGTTTCATGAGATCAGTTATCTTACTCATGACTTGGAGCTAGCAGTCGTGGTCTTTGCACTATGGATTTGGAGGCACTATCTCTACGGGACGAAGTGCACCATATTCACTGATCACAAAAGCTTGAAGTATTTCTTTGAGCAGAAGGACCTGAACATGAGGTAGAGAAGGTGGTTGGAGCTCATAAAAGATTATGATTGCGAGATCCACTACCATCCGGGCAAAACCAATATGGTGGCAAATGCCCTTAGTCGGAAAGAGAGGCCCGAGCCAATTCGGGTGAAAGCATATCAGCTGATCATGACCTCTGATGTGATGAAGAAAGTCAAAGAGTTTCAAGATGAGAAACTGAAAGAAGATCATCTTAACTCTGAGAGGATGAGAGGTCTGGTTGCGGAATTGGGTGAAAACACGCTTGGTGTTAAAACCTGATTTGGACGAGCGTGGATTCCTTGTTTTGGGGATCTACACATGAGGATAATGAATGAAGCTCACAAGACTCGATACTCCATTCATCCAGGTGCCACAAAAATGTATCAAGACATGAATAAGGATTACTAGTGGCTGGGTATGAAGCGCGACGTAGTGGAGTATGTGAGTAAATGCCTTACTTGTCTACAGGTGAAGGCCGAGCATCAGAAGCTGTATGGGAAGATTCAACCTTTGGATATACCGGAATGGAAGTGGGAGCATATCACCATGGATTTCATCACGAAGCTGCCGCGTACCCCGAAAGGGTACGATGCCATATGGGTGATTGTTGACCGCTTGACGAAGAGTGCTCACTTCCTACCGATCCGCGTGACATATTCATCTGAGAGGTTGGCTGATCTGTTTATCAA
The DNA here is from genome assembly GCA_025506515.1 of Flaveria trinervia. Lineage (NCBI taxonomy): Eukaryota > Viridiplantae > Streptophyta > Magnoliopsida > Asterales > Asteraceae > Flaveria > Flaveria trinervia. Next base: position 97,834 of record JACCIX010001204.1, on the reverse strand, counting down.
GGAATTTGTAACTTGTCATGGTGTGCCGGTGTCTATTGTGTCTGATCATGACATCCGGTTTAAATCCAAATTCTGGAAGAAATTCCACGACGCCATGGGGACGAGGTTACATATTAGTACGACTTATCATCCCCAAACTGATGGTCAGTCAGAAAGGACCATTTAGACATTGGAAGACATGCTTCGGGCATGTGTGATTGATTTTGGGGGAAGTTGGTATGACCACTTACCGTTAGCCGAATTCTCATACAACAACAGCTTTCATGCCAGCATTGGTATGCCACCATATGAGATGCTATACGGTAGGAGATGCAGAACGCCCATTTGCTGCGGTGATATTGGTCAAAAGGAGTTGGGGATCGTCGAGGTGATTGAGGCTAAGACTGAGAAGCTTGAGAAGATCAAAGCCTTCATGAAGGCAGCCAAAGATAGATAGAAGTCGTACGCCGACAAACGACACAGACCGATTGAGTTCCAGGTGGGTGACCGGGTTATGTTGAAGGTCTCACCTTGGAAGGGTATCATTCATTTCCAAAAGCGGGGCAAGTTGAGCCCGAGATACATAAGCCCTTTCCGAATCATTGCTCGAGTAGGAGAGGTGGCCTATAGATTGGAGTTACCGGATGAGTTAAGTGGAATTCACCCAACATTCCATGTATCTCATATGAGAAAGTGGTTAGCAGATGAAGACATGATTGTTCCACTGAAGTATATCAAAGTAGACGAACAACTCAATTATGTGGAGCAACCAGTGGCAATCATCGATCGAAAAGAGAAAAGGCTGAGAAATAAAGTGGTTCCTCTTGTGCGTGTACAGTGGAAGCATAGGAAGGGATTTGAGTCAACGTGGGAGACTAAGGAAGAAATGAGACAGCATTATCCACGTTTGTTTGAGGAATAACAGGTTTGGGGATGAAACCTATTTAAGGGGGGTGGACTTGTAACACCCGGTTATTTATTTATTTTGAAGCCGACGAAGGAAGAAAAAAAAATAAAGTCCGAAGTCGAGGGACCAAATTCGCCAACGAGAGAAAGTTGGGTAAGTGGGGGTATATAAAGGGAGAGGGCAGCCATTACCCTCTGCCCACACCCACATTTTCAGCCAAAGAAAGGGGAGAAAAGAGAAAGAAGAGAAAAAGGGAGAAAAGTTGGTTCGGGTTGGTTCGAGTGAGCCAAAATCGTTAAGAAGCGAGTCAAATCGAAGCTCTCCTTGTTGTGGTCATTTGTGTGAGTTCTAGGACCCCTCCTTTAAACGTTTTTGAATGATTTGGGACTGGAACACATCTGAAAATCAGGTTTTTGAGTGTGTATGTGTGTGACTCGTATACGTATGTGTATGCGTGTGTATGATGCGTTTGAGCCTCGTTAGTGAGCTTGTGTGTGCTTGAATGGTGTTGTGGTATGCATCCCTAAGGTTTAGGATGGTTGATTTTGGCTTAGAATGAGTTTGGATGAGCTTGGAGGTCGAAAATGGCGGATTGGGTTCGGGATGAAGTGCATTCTGCATCAGCTAGGGCTAGGCGACGGAATGAAGGCCATACGGCCGAATGAGGTGCGATTGGGGTCCATTTGCACGATTGAGAGTTCATTCGTACGATTGGGGCAGTCGCAAGGGGAGTCATGCGATTGAGGGTCTAGTCGCAAAAGTGCTCATCCGCATTAGTTCCATTCGCACGAGGTCTATCCGCATTAAGTCCATTCGTACGATTGGGTGTTCATTCGCATGAGTGTTCATTCGCATGAGTGTTCATCCGCATTGGTTCATTTGCGTGATGTTCAGTCGCATGGAGGCCATGCGACTGAAGGGTGTCCATACGCCCAAATAGGGCTGTTGCACCCGAGGAGAAGCGTAGTTTAACTTCTGACTTTCGGGGGAAAGTGCAGATGTAGTTTGACGTGAAGGTTCCCGTAAGAGCATGTAAGATGACGGTTGAGGCCTTAGAGAGCATGTTGGGCATGATGATGATGTTGCATGATTATGCATGTTATGTATGTATGATGTTGCCCTGTATGATGTTGCCCTGTATGATGCTGATGACTGTGTATGTTAAGTTTCTTATTATGATGTATGTTTATCTTTCCTGTGGCTTTACGTGCCATGTTAATGAATGAATGAAAATATTATGTAACGTAAAGTGAAAGATAATGAAAGAGAAACATGAAGTAAGAATGCATGCATTAATGAACGATGAAAGTGATGAAAGTCTTGCAAGCATAGTATGTCGGGACACGCCATTAAAATGTGTTAGCCCAACGGTGAGCGGGTTTGCTACCCCGAGAGGATGCACATCAGGGTCTTTCTTTGTGATTGACCCTTTGTATAGCCCCATTGCTGCATACCCTAGGTAGTGCGATTAGAGGTGCGATGCACCGTTATAGCTGGTCTATGATAGACCTAGGTCCAGTACCAGAAATAACTTGGTATTGCACATAGCAATGGTACACCTAAACTCTACCCTAGGTACTGTGACTAGTGGTGCGATGCACCGTTATAGCTAGTCTATGTTAGACCTAAGTCCAGTATCAGAGAATAGCTGGGTAAAGTTTATGGTGGAAGGAAAAGAAAGAAGTAATGATGAAAGAATGAAAGTATGAAAGATTAAAGAAGATAATAATGATATTATCTATATGTACGTATGATGTATGATCGCATGAAAGTAAAGAACGGTTTTCGAAAGAAAAGTATGTTTTATTTTAGAAAACTAGAACTCACTCAACAACACTGACTTTGATGTGTTTCTAGTTGGCAGGTAATGATTGCTGAGGATGGCATGAGGTGGCTACTCAGCTCTTTTAGGATGGCATCCATTATATAACGCTTTTGTGATGTAGTGCAACAATGTATTTTATAACTGATTAACGATGTATTATTTTGCAAAAGCTACTATATTGAAATGAAATGTCATTTTTAAATGTTTTCGCTGCGATGCTTTATGAAATACAATGTAATTATATGTTTTATGTGCGATGAGGATCTAGCTATAAGTGTCTCGGGAACGGGGCCTTACAACAATGAAGGCCAAAGCTCTCTCCACCCTAAGGTCTGTGAGTGACAAAGAGAAAAGAAAAATGACTTCTGAGGAGATTGAGGAGGAGAAGAGAGAGAGAGAAAAAGGAAGCTAATGGGAGAAAGTTCCTCTCTGAGTCTGCAAGACTCATGGAGACTGCAATTAGGGCTGCCCCCAGACCAAATACTCAGAATGATAAGTTAAGGGCAGTCAGGATAAACTATCTGCAGACAAGGAACTTTGACATAGACAATGTCATCTGTCTCCCCTTGGATGAGTTAAATGAACTGGTTGATCTGGAAAGGTCAAGGGAGAAGAAGGAGGCAGAAGATACAGAGCTTCTAGTACAAATCAAAGAAGATAGAAGAAAGAAAAGATTGTACAAGCATGTGCCTACCCTCTCCCCAGTTCAAGAAAGTCCTGCACAAGAGGATGTGGTTCAACACGAACCTCAGGTAGATAAAGAAGAAGATAGGATCAAAATGATCAACTACCTGAGTGCGACAGGCCTCTATCATGCAGAAGCACTTCTTCCCTTATCCTATGACTATATTGAGTTTGAGTATCTTAAACAACTTGAACTTGAGATAGTCAAGGAAAGAAAGACAACCAAAAGAAAGCTAAGGGAAGAAGCTGCTAAGTCAAGAGCCATCATCCACAAAAGCATGAAGAAATCTGCTGACAGGCAGAGGATGATGAGCTTCTTGAAGCTGTATGGATTCTCCGAAAGGAGACTTGGCCCCATGTCTCTATCCACTATGGATGAGCATATCAGGGTGATCAAGCAGAAGATCAAGAGTGGAGAGCTGGTTGACTTACATTCCCCTCCAAGTCAAGCCCCACCTGAAGTGGAGGTTAAGGTTGAACAACCAAAGACATCATAACCTGGACTTCCTGCTGAATCTCATCAAGCTTCATCTTCTGATCCACAACAGGGTTAGACCCACTCTCAGTTTGAACCTGTGAGAGTAGAAGACCCAACTAAGAAAGACAATGAAGATCAATCTGGTACTGCAGGCCAGTCTTCTTAGTTAAATGTTGTAAAGAGAAAGAAAAGGATGGCTTCTAAACCAAAGCCAAAGAAGAAGAAGAAGACTGCATCCTTTTCTAAACCTCAGGATAAGTCAGAACATCCTGTGGATGTGCAGCGAGAGGATGCTTCATCATCTCCCATTCCAATAGCTCCTCTTGTATCAAAAAGACCCATCCTGTCCTGGACATACACTACAATCCAAAAAGGTGGCATGCCATTAGAGATCATGGCATTGAGAATGTCTACACTTGGCAAGACATGTTCCAGTTGCCTCTACATGATCTCTTTGACATGAGAAGATACTTTGATAGTCTGACGGATCCTGATCATCTTATGAAGAAAGGGCTGGTTATCATCCTGATGAGGACTGTTGATATCTGAATTCTTCAAGAGTTTTGGTAGCATCAGCCTAGGGGGAGTTTGTAGAGAATATGTATAGAGGCTGAAGCAACCAAAGTCTTTCTGTATGCATGCTGCACAAGTATTGAAGAAGAATGCTTCGGAAGTTTCACACATGCAACAAAAATATTCTAAGTGTGAAATCTTCTGAAGCCAAGACCAATATCTTCCGAAGCTAAAGATGAAGTCATCCGAAGCTTCAAAGACAAAGTCTTCCGAAGCTCCACACTTGAAGACAGATTTCTTTCGAAGACTTTTAGTAACATGCTTTATCTAATGTACTTTTCCATAAAGCTGGATCCCTTTTCACTGAAACTCTATAAAGTCACCAACTTACATGAGTTGGTAAAAAGGTCCATGTTTTTTGTAACTGTACGTTGAGGTCTTGAGTCTGTAACTTTCTACTTCATGTACTTATCCTTTTTGTAATAGATAAGGATGTGAGCTAACTTTTTTTTGTGAGAACTCTAGGAACCGATCTCAACCACTAGTTTTCAATGGTAAAATTGTAATTAACAAAAACAAATTTAAAAAATGTATAAATAAAAAAATAACATAAAAAAATAAATGAAAACACAAAATGTTCCCCCACTTTCCATTTTTCATAAAAAAATAAAAACAATTTCTGTTTTTTTAACGAAATTCATTTTACACATGTGTAATATCGGATTTATCACATATGTAAATCCAGTACTACACATAAGTATAACTAGATTTATGTAGCATCCGCCAATTTTCAAATTATAAACCAGAACTCATTTTGAGTTTCCATTATTAAATTATTTTAATAGTTTTAATGGATTAAATCCAACTTACATTGTGAACTATCTATTTAATAGTTATTTAAAACAACTTGTAATAATTTATAGGGTTACAAATAATTCTTTTTGTATGTTATAAGTTGTTATTAATCATTTTTTTACAATAGATAATTAAATGAAAAAGTTTACTTAAAATTTAATAAGTTATAAAATGGCTTTTAATAAAATTATAAAGTTTTATTAGTAGTTATGGATTTTTAACAGTAAAAGCAAACAACTAAATTATAAACTTTACAAGCTTAATGAAAGTTTAAAAAAATTTGATAAATGATTAATTTGATTATTATTTAAATTACCTTTTATAAGTCAAAGGTTTAAATGGTAATTTTGAAACTTAATATAAAAACTTTATGCATAAAATAATAAAAGGTGGATACTTCAGGGACCAGTTGTGTAACTTTGTTCTAAAACACAAACCACCCAACCTTTCCCCACCGGCGACCCCTTTTTCATCCGGCCAACTCCGGCTAACACTCCAGCAACCCCAAATCCCTAAATTCAGCCAATTAAAACCCAATCAAACCGTTTGGTCTCGTTTGCGCGCTAGAGTCGAACACATTGGCCTTCTTAATTTGAAAGTCGGACTACTTGCAATGACTAGGCGAAACCGATGTCTCAGTTGAATACCCAAACAACTACGACACAATTCATTATGAAATTAATCAAGTAATCGAATGGAAAACGTTCTTACAATCGTTACTGTAAGGCCCTGTTCCCGGGAAGCCTCACAGTCGGTTAATCATCAGCAAAATCAGTTTAATAACAAAACATTGCAACGGAAATAATTAAACATTCATTTAAAACTTAGAAACCATGTCGTACTCATACATCTGCCCTTCAACTTAAACAAAACATAATACTTGTTCTTAAATTACATGAAGATTTCATAAGCAGGATGCCATCCATAGTTCCCCAAGTAGCTCCCTGGTGCCATCCTCACATCAGCACTTACCTGCCATATTATGCATAAAGTCAGCTTTGCTAAGTGAGTTCTAGTTTTATAAATTAATAAGAAAATATAAACTCTATCCTTCATATAATGTCCACGCATACATAATACATAACATTTTCATCATAATAAGCATGTTCATTATCTTTCATTCTTTAATAACTTTCACTTCATCATAAACGAGATTGCACAAACAAGAGCTCCATGTTGATCGACAACAAATGTCGATGCCTGTCGGCACACATGAAACGGTAGCTAACCCCCGACAGTTGATCCACACTACAAGGCACATAGCCCGCTCATGAATACGGATCCATCATCATAAATCAAACTCACATAAGTGAAGTCTATCATAGTGCTTGCAAGACTTTCCATCATCAATGGGCTCGGGGGTAACATTCATTAAGTTTTGCTTTTCATTAATATCATCATTCACTTTAATATATAATACATAACTTATTAAGTACAAAACATGGCAAGTACAAGTCATCATAAAACATAACCGATCCTCCACGGGATTGCGGGGGTTCGTGGCGGCAACCACTAATAGCGGGGTCCTAGGGGCAGCAGCCCTAGTGGGATCCAAGGGGCAACACCCTGGCTGGCCCGGCTGGCAGGTCAACGCGAAAATATTTTATTTTTAAATATTTATATAACACATTTCCTTATAGAAAATCTATCTTTCTGTTAAAACCTCATAAAATCTCCGTCATAAAAATGTATATTTAGCATGCATAATAACCCCAAAACATGAAAACTTATAAATAAGGGGATCTAGAACTCACCTGGATACTGTGGGTAACCTCTAAACTAAGCTTACAAGGCTAGGATCTCACTACACAACCTGCAGAGGAGTTGACACCTAAAGGGGTTAATTTCTGCCTAAATTCGCTGCTAATTTCGCTGCAAGATCAGCAATTTCGCAGCTAAATTCGCCAACAGTTTCGCCAACAATTTCTCTGCTAGTTTCACAGCGTTTCCCTGGCATCTTCGCTGCCAGTTTCGCCCAACTTTCGTTGGAAAACCATGTCTGCGAAACTACCTGCGAGACTATAGTTTCGCAGGAAGTCCTCATAGTTTCGCTGATTGAATATGCAAATTCGCTGATGCTATACAGTTTCGTTGATCGCATAAAATTTACGAACCACTCGTTTTAAACACCCAAATCATAACTTTTTACGTCCAATCTCTTAGTTTATCATCCACAAGGCTAAATCTAAGCTTTAACATGTTTTCTTACGTAAAAATATGACTTTAATGCGATTCTTTGCTACTTTTCAACCCAACCCTAGAATCCAGGTTTGATCTACAAAAGGTTTAGAGGTCATTCTTACCTGATTTGTTGATCCTTCTTGTGTTTTGATGCTCCACCCCAGATCTTCAATCCTTAACCTTGAAGCTCCAAATCTTGAGTTTCCTTCACTTCTCTCTCTACTATTTCTCTCTCTATGAATTTGGTGGCTCGATTGCAAATGAGGCAGATGGAGGCTGATTTGGGTGGGTTTAAGGCTGATGATGGGCCTTAATCACTTAGTCCTTGCCATGACCCAATTTAGCCCATACCCCTTTTTTCTCTCCCCTTTATTAAATACCCATTATTAAGCCCATTATCCTTATGACTCGTGTTGGACCAAAAGAACCAATGAGCCAAGATCAGAAAACCTCTAAGTCCCACACGGTATCACAACAACTGCTGAAAGCCTCATCAGTAGTTTGACAAGTGCTGAAGACTTCAACAGCTGAAGATCAAGTGCTGAAGATCTTAACAGCTGAAGAATCAAAGTACTGAAGTACAACAGCTGAAGAACACAAGTGCTGAAGCTGAAAGACCAAAGTACTGAAGTACAACAGCTGAAGAGTTCACAAGTGCTGAAGATCAACAACTGATGTACAAAGTCTGAAGACAAAGACTGAAGACATCAGCTGATGATATCTACTGAAGTCATCAGCTGATGAAACGCCTGAAGGTCAAAGTCTGAAGATCAAGTACTGAAGCCTCAGTAGTTTGTCACAACTGCTGAAGAGTACTTCTTCAGTAGTTGTGATATCAGTAGTTTTATGTTTTATGTTTCAGTAGTTTTGTAAAACGACTGAAGAGCTTGTTCTTCAGTCGTTGTAGTTTCAGTAGTTTTATGTTTTTCAGTGTTGTAAATGAGATGTTTAACACTTAGGAACATTTGTAAGAAGATGTCAGTTGTTGACATCTTCAGTAGTTGTTAAACATCAGTAGTTATAAAACGGTTACATGTCACTTTCAAGTGACATCAGCCTACGTCATTCTTTTCTTTATAAGGAAAGATGACTCACCTGTAATCGTGCCTTTGAGGCCGACAATCCTAATGCAATATTCTTTTGTCGGATATTTCTCTCTTTATAACAAAATTCTTTTATCGTTTTATATCAATTGTTCTTGTTGAATTTGTCTAATTCTGAGCTAATCCGCTGCTAAATCTGTTCAATCGATTAAACCGAGGGCTGAGATCCTAACAAATGGTATCAGAGCAGGTTAATCATTGATCGATCTAACAATTGATCATTGAAACTGTTCAATCGCTCTAAGTTTAATCGAATTAGCAAAATTCGCAAGGATCTGTTATAGAGATTGAGAGTGTATCGCTTCTGGCCGTTTTATTTGAGGTTCTGTGTGGTTTTGAGCTAAATTATTGTGTTTTTACTTGAATCTGTCTGATTTTCCACAATGACTACTTCTTCTAATGATCCTTTCAATACTGGATCCTCTACCAAGCCTCCGATCTTGGTGAGGAATGAGTATAACATTTGGCAGAGAAGATTGCTCCATCACCTGTCTGTCAATAGCTCAGGTTGTTGGACATCTGTGGTACATGGACCACATAAGCCAATGGTGAATGATCCGGAAACAAACCAGTTGGTTCCAAAGAAGAAGGAGCAATACTCCGATGAGGACAAGAAGTTGTTTGAAATCGATGCAAAAGCCCATGGAATTTTGGCTATGGCTATTCCTAATGAGATTTACTCTGGGCTTCTGCATTGTGAGTCTGCTCATGACCTCTGGAATGCCATCAAAGAACATTTGGTGGTACTGATGAGGTTTTAGCAAACAACAGGGAAATCCTCGCCCAACAATATGAGACTTTCTCTCATAGAAAGGGTGAGACTCTGACTCAACAATTTGAGCGGTTTTCATGTTTAATCTCTGAATTGAAAATGGTTAAACATGAATATACCAGGAGTCAGATGAACCATAGATTTTTAAGATCACTGCCTGAGAGATGGAACACATATACCATTGTTCTACGCTCAAATGCTGATGTTGATCGCCTATCTCTCACCCAACTTCATGGGAAACTGCTTACATTCGAGAGAGAGATAGAGCAGAAAAGGAAATTGGTTTCATCTGGCAAGCTCACTGAGGATTTTGTCCAAGGGAACACTGCCCTGATTGGACATCAAGAGTCAGAATATGCGTCATCTGAAAGCCAGTATGATGAGCATATTGATTTCTCTACAAACACTTCTGAGCCTGCCTTTGTGAGTGTTGATAGTTATTCTGCTGGTTGTAATAGTGACAATCTATGTTTCATCATGGATGATCTCAAGGGGATTGCTGATGATGACTTAGAAGAGATGGATATTTTGAGCCAAATGGCCTTGATAAATATCAGATCTCAGAAGTTCTACAAAAGAACTGGAAGGAAATTCCCAGGACTCTCTGGCAAAACCAAGTTGGTTTTGACAAGAGTAAGTTGAAGTGCCATAAATGCCACAGGCTTGGGCACTTTGCAAGAGAATGTAGATCATCTGGATCTAACTCTCCTGCACCCTTTGTGACTTTCCCTGGCAATAGTCAACAAAACAGAGGGCAACAACCTGTCAATTCTGGTTATCATCATCACCACATCTCCTGCATATTTTGTTCCACAGGGGCCAATGCCATATCCATACCCCTGCTATTACATGCCACAACCAGGTCAGGTTCAAGCACCCACTGCTCAACAACCACATGCACTCCCTGAGCCTCAACCATCCCAATCTCATCACCTAATCAACTTCAACAACACAGCTTCTTCACACCAGGTGTTGTTGACTGGAGCAGTTTACCAGATGATGTGTCTGGTAATGAACAACTGTTCTCAGGTGCTGGTCAACATGGTGGTGAGCATCCTTTTGGAAATCTAGCTCTCATGGCTTTGGAATCTCTGATGGATCATCCTCAAATACCTCTTCAACACAGGTATCACAGGTATCCTCTGAGGCTAAGGCCAAATTATGTTCTGAAACTTGCATAGCAGCATTTGCCTCTATTAGAGAAGCAAATGTGGCTTTAATCAATAAAAATGTAGAGCTAGAACAAACAATTTCCAAAAATAAAGCTGAGTTTGAGTCTGTGCTGAAAGAGAAAACTGATGAGATTTACAAATTAAAATGCAAATTTCTGATGATAAGGCTAGGGAGGATGTACTCTTAGAGAAGTACAAAGACCTCAAAGATACTCTTGCTGTCACCCAGGTAGAGTGTGATCGATGGGTACAATCTTGCAGGGCTTGAAATGCTTCTTAGTAAGCAAACAGCTTCCAATGTGAAGTTTGGAATTGTTATACAATCACACTGCTCCTCCTACAGTTTTTGCTTCAAGAGCAGGAGCGGATTCTGATGGAGAAAGTAATGACCAATCCCCTCATCATGTGATTCACTACTTGATAAAGCACCATCAGTAGTTGAAGTCATAGTAATCCCTCTGTGAACCTAATCAGCTGATATTGATGGTTCAACTGCTGACACTCACATGATCAATGAGTTGATCAACCCAAGTGTTATCCCTAGCAGTACTGAGGGTACTGGAGAGCAGGGGATAACATCTGGAGTTCAAATCCTAATGACTGACAGCACTGAAGAGAAGAAAACTGTCAGTAGGAAGGATTTGAAGCCTACTAAGGAAGTTGACAAGAAGGCAAAAGTGCTTCTAAACTGCCGAAGAGCAAGTCTTCAGTAGTTTCATCTTCTTTAGTTGATGATCAACAGAAGATGAAGAAGAAACCATGTGAAATATGTGGTCTATTCAATCATCTCACAGATGATTGTTGGTACAAAAAGGGATCCAAACTCAAACAAAAAGAGAAAATTAAAGAAAATTTGGCTAAAATGAAAACTGAGTTTGAGTCCAAGTTTGTACCAGCAGCATCAAATCCTGTTACTCCTATGATCAAAAGGAAATCTAAAAAGGAAGGAGTGCAACAGCAATAGCTGAGGTTGCTCAAAAGAAGATGGTGCAACACAAGAACTCATCATCAAACACCAATACCAATGTGTCTGAAGAGCTGAAAGCTCTCTCCCAGAATCAGACACAGCTGGTAATGATGGTTCAACATCTGTTGGGAAGAGTTAACCAACTTGATGGCCCTGTGTTGAAACCCCAGAAAAGGAGATCCAAGCCGAAGGATTCCTCTTCTACACCATCTCCTTCACCTCAAGCTATTGTGTCCAATAAACCTGTTAGTTTACCATCTGTTGATGAGACCAGGCCCAAAACCAAAAAGGTTTGGGTCTCCAAAACTAACTGATTGTTTATTTATGCAGGTTTCTTCAACATGCCAAAGTAGCATCTGGTATGTAGACAGTGGAGGATCTATGCATATGACTGGGAACAACTCACTCTTAATGACTACTCTCCAGGAAGGAAGGGATTTGTTTCTTTTGGCAATGATGCAAGAGGTTACATCATCGGGAAGGGCTTTGTTTCCAATGGGGAAATAAAGTTTGATGATGTCAACCATGTGGAAAATCTCAAGTATAATCTTTTGAGTGTCAGTCAATTGTGTGACAAAGGCCATGTTGCCCTTTTCACAAGCAGAACTGCAGGATTCTGTCATCCAAAGTTCTGAGTTTGATTGACAAGGTATTGGATGCTCACACTCTCCTGAAGGCCAACAGGACAGGAAGAGTGTATGCCTTAGATCTTTCCAAGAAAATTGATCTCAAAGGCCATCCTTGCCTATTTTCCAAGGCCTCTCCTCAAGAATCTAATCTATGGCATAGAAGGCTGGGACATGTTAATTTCAAGAACATGAATCAGCTGATACACCATAGTTTAGTAAGGGGAATGCCTATGAAGGAGTTCAAGTGTGAAAACAACTGCACTGCTTGTTTGAAAGGAAAACAGCACACAGTTTCATTTCCACCTATTGAAGAACCAAAGTCCACTGCCTGCTTACAACTTCTTCACATGGATCTCTTTGGTCCTGTGAGAGTGATGAGCATGGCACAGAAAAAATACTGTCTGGTAATTGTGGATGATTACTCCAGATTTGTATGGACTTTTTTCTACATTCAAAGGATGAAGCTGCACAGAAGATCATAAACTTTGTGTTGTATGCTGAGAAGCAGTATTCCCTCTCAGTCAAGTGTATTAGAAGTGATAATGGAACAGAATTCAGGAACAATACACTTGATGAGTTCTACCTTTCCAAGGGAATAAAGAGACAGTTTAGTATTCCAAGAACTCCCGAACAGAATGGAGTTGTGGAGAGAAAGAACAGGACCCTCATTGAAGCTGCAAGGTCTATGTTGGCTGATTCTGGACTGCCATTGACCTTTTGGGCTGAAGCTGTCAACACAGCATGCTATGTGCAGAATAGAGTGCTAATAAATCAGAGGTTGATGAAGACTCCATATGAAGTTCTACATCATTTGGCCCCTCTCATTTCATTTTTTAGAGCATTTGGGTGTCCCTGTTTCATTCTCACACAAGGATCAGCTCCAGAAATTTGATCCTAAGGTGGATGCAGGGTACTTTGTTGGTTATTCAACTTGCAAGGCATACAGAGTCTTCAATTGCAGAACAAAGATGGTTGAAGAGACTTTACATGTCAAGTTCAATGAATCTCCAAAGGACAAGATTCCACAAAGCCCTGTGGAGCTCTTTGATTTGGACATACTGCAATATGTTCCTTATCAATCTCCTGCTGTTGCTCCTGTCAACAGTTCACCACCTGGTGTTACTACTGAAGATGATGATGATAGTAGTAATCACCTCTTCAGGTTTAGTGATCAACTGCCTGAGTCCTCTAAACCTGATGCTCCTGTAGCTCCAGCCGCACCATCCACAACAAATGCTGATGAGATTTCTGCATCCTCAACTTCATTTGAGTTGCCACCATCTTCATGGTTTCAAGAATCTGCATCAACATCTGCTGCTGCTGAAGACCCTACAAACACTTGCACAGATTTGATTGTTTACCAAGAGCTGAAAAATCACCCAATATCTCAATCCTCCTTGGTGATATCAATGCTGGTGTCTCAACCAGAAGTCAGTTGTCCAATTTCTGCTTCTATGCTCTCTTCATCAGTCAGCTAGAGCCAAGAACTATCATGTTGCTTTGAGGGACAATGGATGGGTTGAAGCCATGCAGCTTGAGCTTCTTCAGTTCAAGAAACAGCAAGTGTGGGAGCTTGTTCCTCTACCCCCAGGTAAGTGTGCAATAGGCACTAAATGGGTGTTTAGGAATAAAACTGATGAAAATGGGCTAATTGTTAAGAACAAGGCCAGACTGGTTGTGCAGGGGTTTGCACAAGAAGAGGGTATTGATTATGATGAAACCTTTGCCCCTGTAGCCAGACTGGAGGCAATTAGATTGTTTTTAGCCTATGCTGCACTCCACAATCTTAAAGTTTTCCAATGGATGTCAAAAGTGCTTTTCTATATGGTACAATAAAAGAAGAAGTTTATGTGTGTCAACCACCAGCTTTGAGGATAATAAGCACCCAGAATGGGTATATAAGCTTGATAAAGCTCTTTATGGGTTGAAACAAGCACCTAGAGCTTGGTATGAGACCTTATCAAACTTTCTTCTACAGAATAATTTCACTAGAGGCTCCATAGATAAAACTTTATTTATTAGAAGGTGGATCAGCATAAGCTACTTGTTCAAATTTATGTTGATGATATTATTTTGCATCCTCTGATCCCCAATTGTGTGAGGATTTCCAAACCTTAATGCAACAGAAGTTTGAAATGAGTGCAATGGGAGAATTACAGTTCTTTCTAGGTTTGCAAATCAAACAAAAAGCTGATGGATTTTCATTCATCAGTCTAAATACCAAAGATCTTTTGAATAAGTTTGATTTACAAAACTGTAAATCTTGTTCTACTCCCATGTGCAACACCACACAATGGATGTTGATCAGAAAGGTAAAGGTGTTGATGAAACCCTTTACAGATGTATGATTGGTTCCTTGATGTATTTAACAGCTTCTAGACCAGATATTATGTTTGCTACATGTGTTTGTGCTAGATTTCAGGCTGCACCTAAGGAGTCTCATCTGATTGCAGTCAAGAGGATCTTTAGATATCTGCAAGGCACACAATCTCTAGGCTTATGGTATTCCACTGGACATTCTTGCAAATTAGTTGCCTTCTCTGATAGTGACTATGCAGGATGTAAGTTGACCAGGAAATCAACTTCTGGTGGATGCCAATCCTAGGCAACTGTTTGATTTCTTGGCAGAGTAAGAAACAAACATCTGTTGCTACATCCACTGCTGAAGCCGAGTACATTGCTGCTGCAAGTTGTACATCCCAAATACTCTGGCTTCAGAATCAACTTTTGGATTATGGCATTACAGAGACTAAGACTCCATTATTAATGGATAGTGCTTCAGCTCTTTGCATTGTCAAAAATCCTGTCCAGCACTCTAGGACCAAACATATAGAAATTAGACATCATTTATAAGAGATTGTTTTGAAAAGGGTCTAATTAATCCTATGTTTGTGCCTAGTGCTGATGAGCTTGCAGACATTTTTACTAAGCCTTTGGATAGTTCAACTTTCCACAACCTGGTGTTAAGGCTTGGTCTGCAGCTAGAATAAGTGACAACTACTGATGATCTCAGTAATTACTGATGATCATTGGTAACCATGTCACATATAAGTACTGATGAGTTATTTTACCCTCAGTAGTTTTTATAACTACTGAAGGCTAAATGCTTAAGTACTGGACTTTCTGTTCTACACTACTGATGTAGTTACAACTACTGAAAATCAGTAGAAACAGATAAGTACTGATGTCCTATGAAACTACTGAAAACAGCTAAAAGCTGATGAGTAAGTGTTGAGGACAGTATGAAACAGCTGAAAGGCTATGAATTGACGACAACTACTGATGAGTACTCTCTCTTCAGTAGTTCACAAACTGCTGTTTCTTAATAAACAACTGAAGCAATACCATGTCTTCAGTAGTTTCACAACTACTGATGACTAACACCAAGTCTTCAGTTGTTTACAACAACTGATGGCAAAACCACGGTCTTCAGTAGTTTCACAACTACTGATGACTAATACCAAGTCCTCAGTTGTTTCAACATCTGAAGTCCAACTTGTCTTCAGTAGTTTTTAAAACTACTGATGCTAAATCAGAGACTTCAGTTGTTTCAACGTCTGATAGTAAACACCATGTCTTCAGTTGTTTTATAACTGCTGACCACACCAATACCATCAGTCGTTTCAAACGTCTGAAAGTTAATACCACGTCATCAGTAGCTTCCAATACTGATGACTAACACCAAACCTTCAGTCGTTTCATCACCCGTACACTATATATACCTGATCCCTCTTTCAGAGTTTTTCATTCTTTCACCGACCAACTTTTCAAAAGCTCTGAAAACCTTTCACCTTCATTAATGGCGACCATGCAACTCAAACCTCGACACAACTGTGTCGCGTACCTTACAAAATCGCCCTTCTGGACCAAATTTGAAAATGCTATAGATCTTATGGTCCAATCCCCACTAAAAACGGCTTTCCTTTTAAATCCAATCATTTATGCCGATTCGCTACGTCAGTTCTGGATGAATGCGACCGTTAATGGAGAATCTATCCATTCATCTATCAACTCGCATAAGGTGGTCATCTCTACTGCTACCATCCGCCAAATATTACTGTTAGATGATGCTGCCTACCCTGTTGGATATCCTAAGCGCCAACTTGATCTTTCCTTTGAACAACATGGATATCAGGGTGATCTTAGTGCTTCAACAATCCTGAAGAAACATTTTCCAGATGCTGAACGATTATTATTTCATATGGTAAATGTTTGCCTGGCTCCGAAGACTTCCTCTTGGGATCAACTGTCTTCCAGATGGCAACAGGTATTGTTCTCTATCCTTGAACAAGAACCACTAAACTTTTCTGAAATAATTTTTCTTGAACTCAAGGATATGGCCACAAAACCACTTTCTAACCGTTGATACTATATCCTCGGTTTATAATGGCCATAATAGAGAATCAGCTTTCTGCTGAGGGACTAGTTGGTCTGGGAGTCCCTGCTTTGGCTGTATTGCCGGAGGTATACTCCCGACACAACACTGACCAAACTCTCAAACAGGCTGCCAAGCTGCGCAAACCCACGCAGCTGAAACCCACAGCCTCCACCTCCAAATCCAAAGTCCCCTCCAAACCCACAAAGAAGAAGCCTAAGAAAGCTACTCAGGGAATTGAGTCCCCTGTGGATGCTCCTGCAGCACCAACGCAGGTTATCTCTGCTGGAAATAACCCCCCAGTAGAGACTGTGACTCCCAACTGAAGCCGCTCAGGTTTCCTCTCAAAAGGAACCTGAAGCAACCACTCACAGGGAAGCCACAATGCTGGGATCCTCCTCACTTGAGGGGATTACCATTGAAGAGCACCACCTGTCCCGGTGCACACTGCTTCCACACCCTCTCCTGATGCAACCGCCCCTCAAAGCCCTACTATCATTGTTGCAAAAGTGCTGACGCAGTTGCATTCCTCACCCCCACCCAGACACCAATTATTACTACTGGGATAACCTCAACACCTGAGGGGGAGGATCAAAATGCTTCTGTCAACCCACAGCACAGGGGTTATCATGTTCCATCTTCTAGTGTAGATAAGGAGGTGCGAACTACTGGTGAGGCTGCCACTGCTTCTGACTCAGCAAATGACCAGGATGCAGTTGGTAACATCTCTAAGTCCTCACCAGTGGCAACAGCTGATGAAGGACATAGTCCTGAGGCTGGAAGTCCCCAGAACCGAGAACAAGGGGCACATGCTACAATTGATCTACACTCAAGGCATGTTCATTCTGACTTTGTCAGGAGGTCAGGTGATTCATCAACTGATGATGACCTGAGCTTCTTCTTCGATGTAGTTGCTCAAAACACCATTCTAGAGGATGAGGTTAGCAGACTCAAAGAGCTGCTGGCCAATATGTCTCAGGATGCAAGTCCATCCCACCATCATACACCCACAGATGGCACCTTCCCTTGAAGTTTCCAAACACAGAGCCACCCCAAAATCAACCACCTGCCTCTGCTTCAGGCCCTACTTCTCAGGAACAGAACCCTCCTGAGCAAATAGGTGCTATACTCCAAAATTCCCTCCCTCTCATCACCCCCATAATCACTGATATAGTGATCAAAGCCCTTGATGAGAGGCTTTCCTCAACATTACAAGCCCTGGTTGATGCTGCTGTCCACAAGACTCTTTCTGCGGTCTCAACCCCTTCCTCCAATGCAACCAAAAAGGGGGAGAGTCCTGCAGTGAAAGAACAGAAGAGGAAAAGATCCGAGGAAAAGAAGGAAGCAAAGCAAGCCCAAAAGGAGAAAGAACAGCAACCAATGCTCACCTACACAACGAAAGAAAGGTGCTGATGAGCACATTGCTGAAGATAAAGCCTTGGAGCTATTGATAAAAGAGCTGATGCCGAACACAGTAGATCAATGGACAACATCATTGATCAGCTGTTCAGGCAAGGTCATGACACCAACAAACTTGACTCTGAGATTCGACGACTAGAGATTGAAGAAATCCAGAATAGATGGGCAAGTTATGAAGTGTTAGAAAGAGAAAGGCTAGAAATCATGATAAGATTTATTGCAAAATATATTGGAAGATCAATGATTGAGATCAAAGCTTGGTCCAGGGACAGTATCTTGGCAATCACCACCAAGATCTGTTCGTCTGAAGCATACACTAAGGGGCTTGTTATTGAAGCTTTGAATGAAGTGGGTGCTGGGAGCAGGACTGAGCTAGCAAAGCAATCAAAAGCCACACTCACCTCAAGGATGCTAGCACAGCCTGTCAACATTCCCACACCTAAACCACCCAAAACACAACCCACCAAACCAACTCCCTTACCCTCAAAACCCATAGCCGATGATATACCCTTGAAGAAGAAGAGAAGGATATTGAGGCTAGAAGAAGATGAAGAAGATGATGAAGACAGGCTGCCGCTATCAGCTGTAATTCAGTTGCCTAAGGCCACAAGTCACTCCTCAGCAATTACTCCTGAAGTCCAGAGACAAATGGTTAAAGTGAAGCTAGAAGAAGAAGAGCTTCATAAACAGCATGATGAGGAATTGCTGAAGAGAGTTGACAAAGCTTATGCAGCCACATCTTCCATCATCAATATGAAGGAGCAAGCCCTCAGACTTTACACTCTCAGGCATACCTTTCAATATCAAAAGGAAAGAGTGAGGATTTGGCCTGATCCCAGGGTCTCTCACAGAATTCACAAGAACAATATACCTCGGAGATACATTGGCCAGGTGAAAAAGATCGTAGATGAAGTGATCTCTCTGGTCTTTGTAGTTTCACCCTGGGAAATCCTAGAAGACTTCAAGAAGGCCTACAAAGCTAATCTAACCCCTCAGAATGCTGGAAAACAAAATAGTGAAAAAGGGTTAGTTTACAAGAGGCTTGAGGAAGTCAGGAAAAATGAGCTCCAGTTGTTCCTAGAGGGTAATCACCCGGATGAGTTCGCTTACAGAGTAATAACAACTGTGGAGCTAAAGAATGGGAAACAGGCCAAATACCTGTCTGAGTATTATGGGCCGGAATCACTATTTGAAGGAGGTGCTGAAGAGCTAACCATGGAGGAACAAATCACCTTCCTTGAGGCCTACACAAGAGAGTCGTACAGACTCATTATGGGGAAGTGAATCTCATGAATGGGATAACAACTCTGTGTCCAATTCCCCAAAACAGAGTTCCCATTCATACTCTGCCAAACAAATATTTGAGGTTCTTCCCAGGCCGGAGCGTACATGGTCATCTTCTCTACTGATCAAGAAGGAAAAAGACCAACATTTTTGCCATCAATAAGTGGGAGTTTAAATAAGTTAGAGGTTTTGGCTGCATTGGTTCAGGGGGAGTTTGTTGGACCAAAAGAACCAATGAGCCAAGATCAGAAAACCTCTAAGTCCCACACGGTATCACAACAACTGCTGAAAGCCTCATCAGTAGTTTGACAAGTGCTGAAGACTTCAACAGCTGAAGATCAAGTGCTGAAGATCTTAACAGCTGAAGAATCAAAGTACTGAAGTACAACAGCTGAAGAACACAAGTGCTGAAGCTGAAAGACCAAAGTACTGAAGTACAACAGCTGAAGAGTTCACAAGTGCTGAAGATCAACAACTGATGTACAAAGTCTGAACAAAGACTGAAGACATCAGCTGATGATATCTACTGAAGTCATCAGCTGATGAAACGCCTGAAGGTCAAAGTCTGAAGATCAAGTACTGAAGCCTCAGTAGTTTGTCACAACTGCTGAAGAGTACTTCTTCAGTAGTTGTGATATCAGTAGTTTTATGTTTTATGTTTCAGTAGTTTTGTAAAACGACTGAAGAGCTTGTTCTTCAGTCGTTGTAGTTCAGTAGTTTTATGTTTTTCAGTTGTTGTAAACGAGATGTTTAACACTTAGGAACATTTGTAAGAAGATGTCAGTTGTTGACATCTTCAGTAGTTGTTAAACATCAGTAGTTATAAAACGGTTACATGTCACTTTCAAGTGACATCAGCCTACGTCATTCTTTTCTTTATAAGGAAAGATGACTCACCTGTAATCGTGCCTTTGAGGCCGACAATCCTAATGCAATATTCCTTTTGTCGGATATTTCTCTCTTTATAACAAAATTCTTTTATCGTTTTATATCAATTGTTCTTGTTGAATTTGTCTAATTCTGAGCTAATCCGCTGCTAAATCTGTTCAATCGATTAAACCAAGGGCTGAGATCCTAACAACTCGTTTTGGTCACACCCCTCAAATCCACGTGCTAGATTTACCGCGAGGCTTGTGAACAAACCATGATCACAGTCAATAGTTACTCAGAACGACTCTATATGCCATATTTAAATAAAATCAACCAAAGTACAAACTTTAAACTGTGCGGAAGCGTTTTGTAAAACAACCCAAGGAAATAAAAATGTATACTATGAAAAACATGTGCCAACCCAAAAGAGTAAACATTAACCATTAAATGATAAAAATGTCTTGAAGACCGAGTCTTAGAATGCAAGTGAAACCATGTAGTGCTCCTAATGCAAGCAAGCTAATGACCTGAGAATAGCATACTAAAATGTCAACACAATGGTTGGTGAGTTCAAGAGTGATATTCAAACATAAACAGTTTAATAACATAGATATAAAAGTAGTGTATTGTAACAGATAGCTAGTCCATTAACAATAATATTAATTCATAGTGATTTCGCAATTGAAGCTTACTGTGTTACGTTGTTGCCTCCTGTCACGACTTAACAGGTCGTGACAATGTTCAATAGGACAAATTGCACCCGGTTGACCTCGAGTCACACAGGTGGGGCTCGTCAGACCCAGTAGTACTACCCAAATTTCCCCGCTATTCAATATTAACAATTCGAAAGTATGAGGACTTTTCCATGACATCAACACTATATTAATATTATACACAACTTGAATATACAAAGCGTTTGTGATTTACCAGTATGCTATCTCCCCCAAAAAAGATTAAATAAAGAGTGGGGCATGAAATCACCTGATATGCGTGATAGACACTTAGAGTTTTACTTGACAAACAGAATGGACAGACAACCTTCAGAGGTTACCTAGATCATATAAGTACATGAGTACATGTAAACGAAGAACATGTGAAACCCTAATTACACTACAACCAAGGACTCAAGATTTCAGAGAACAGACACGTTTGACCCAGTTGACCCATTTGACCGTTGGTGACTTTATGTGTTGTAAACCATTCAAGCAATCATACACATATATCATACATGGTTAACATTCAAATAGATCATATGTATGCTATATTAACCAGGTGTATCACTTAGATCATCATACAACCAAGTATCATACAAGTCATGCGAATCTAGAACATTAACATGTCCACTAGTTATAACACAACTAACATGCCACACAAAGATCAAATCATGCACCACATGCCATGTGAAGCCACTCACGACTTCACATCCTAAACCCTGCCAATCCTACTAAGTAGGGGCCTCAGATTCGCACGCGTGTATGATGATCATAATCATATTCATTAGCCATGTTCATTACATTCAACAAACATCACAACAATCAATTTCCAGTCCCAAACATGATGCCCTAACTACTAATCAACATCAACATCATACATGATCATCAAAGTCCAAACATCACCCATGATTATCCAAGCATCCCATACAACTAATTTAACATGTTCTATCACATTAGAATTCATCCATGAACTTACTAACATGCTGCTAACATCCCAACATGTTCAAACTATCATCCTTCAAACTTTGTGCAAATAAAGTTTCCCTTTTGGGAAAGTACATTCCAACATCTATCAAACACTCAATGTATTCATGAATTCATCACAATTATACCATTTCAAGCTCATAACAACCTCTAAGCATGATCAACAACATCCAAATATCATAACTCATCAATTCATATCCTAAAAAGTTACTATCTTTAGTAATGTATGAACTATAACATGTGTTCTTGAATTCCCAATGATCACAACAACAATCTAACATCTAATCATCACCATGAACACATCCATAACATCAATTCATCAATAATTCAACATTACATGCAAAATAAAGTTACTATTATTAGTAAGCTATAAACACCAACTTCAATTCATCAATTTCTTGCAAGATCAACGTATCCTAACATTCATACAACCTACAAATCATCATACATTCATCAAACAATCATCAACTTCACCTAATCATGCTAATTCTGAATTAGGGTTTGCATAAAACAAAGTTCATGATCAATCCACTAAAAACATACAATTCATGCATAATCAACGTTAAACAACATGTATTCAATCCAACTAACATATTAACATCATCAAACAACATCAAATTCGACCCCATGAAGATACAAAATCGAATTAGGGTTCGGCCCTAACAAGAAATCCATAGAAACACCAAAACTAACCTTAATTCTTGCCAAGGAACACGATTTTGATGTTGTTAACTTGTTTTATAGCTTGAAACCGAATCAAAATTGCAAGGATTTGCTTGTTCTTGGCTGATTTCGAAGTGAAGAGGTGTAGGGTGATGATTTGCAGCTGAATGGGGTGGGAGGCTAGGGTTTGGAGTTGTTTTGTTTAATCTAATTTTCCATATTTACCCTTTAAGCCCTTGTAATTTGTATTTTATAAAAACTAGGTTTTAAACTCTTTGTAAAGTGCTTTTAATTTAATAATATAAAGATATAAATTAATGAAAATCATTATATATTTTATCTTTATAAAAACACAAGACATACGAATAAATAGGCACGTTTCCGCGTTACGCGATTAACTTTCTAATTAACATTTAAAACATGCAAACACATAAACATAACACAATAATCAATTAGATTAACATTAATTTAACATTATTAATTATTATTAGGTCACCAATGTTAAACGACAACTAGTGTGTGTTTACGACACGTGTATGCAAGACTTAACGGAACTAACGGAGTTTCATAACGGAAATTTACCGGATGTCACAGTTTTGACTTTTCGGGGTGTTACAAGTCTCCCCCACTTATTTAGGTTTCGTCCTCGAAACCTGTCAGTCATCAAACAATTGAGGATAAAATTTTCTCATCTCCTCTTCGGTCTCCCACGTAGATTCTGATCCTTTTCTCTGTCTCCACTGTACTCGTACTAGTGGAACCACTTTATTCCGTAAGTGCTTTTCTTTCCAATCAATGATGGCCACCGACTGCTCTACATAATTAATCCATTCATCGACTTCAATATCTTCTAATGATACGACTGCATCATTGTCAGCTAGACACTTCCTAAGATGAGATACATGGAATGTAGGGTGAATTTCACTCAACTCATCGGGTAGTTCTAATCTGTAGGCCACTTCTCCTACCCTTGCGATAATACAGAATGGTCCTATGAATCTTGGGCTTAACTTTCCCCTTTTTCGAAACCTGATGATCCCTTTCCAAGGTGATACCTTGAGCATGACCTTGTCACCAACTTCAAACTCTATTGGTCTACGCCTTTTATCAGCATAAGACTTCTGGCGATCCGTTACGGCTTTCATGAATGCTTTGATCTTATCTAACTTCTCGGTTGTGACCTCGATCACTTCAAGGCTTCCCAATTCCTTTTGCCTGATGTCACCCCAACACACGGGCATCCTGCACTTCCTACCATACAACATCTCATAGGGTGGCATACCAATGCTGGCATGGTAACTATTATTATATGAGAATTCCGCCAACGGTAAGTGCTCATCCCAACTTCCTCCAAAGTCGATTACACACGCTTGTAGCATGTCTTCTAACGTTTGAATCGTTCTTTCCGACTGACCATCCTTCTGGGGGTGGTAAGCCGTACTAATATGCAGTCTAGTCCCCATTGAGTCGTGAAACCTCTTCCAGAACTTGGACGTAACCACGTGTCCCTATCCGAAACGATAGACACTGGCACACCGTGACGAGCCATGATCTCCTTAATAAATAGTTCTGCCAACCTCTCGGAGGAATACATCTCAAGAATTGGTAGGAAATGGGCTTGTTAGTCGGTCAACGATCACCCAGATTGTGTCGCTTCCTCTCGCCGTACGAGGTAGCTTCACGATAAACTCCATTGTGATGTGTTCCTATTTCCATTCAGGGATTTCCAAAGGCTGGATCTTCCCATATGGCTTTTGGTGCTCTGCCTTCACTTGCAGGTAAGTCAGGCACTTGCTTAGGTACTTAGCCACGTCTCGCTTCATTCACGGCCACCAGTAATCTTTCTTCGGATCCTGATACATTTTCGTGGCACCGGGGTGTATGGAATATCGAGTTTTATGAGCCTCATCCATGATTTTCTCCCTCAGATCCCCATAGAGAAGGATCCTCATTCTCCCAGATTGGGTTCTAACACCCAGGGTGTTTTCCCCCAAATCTAAAACTTGTCCTTTCATCCTTTCAGAGTTGATCCTGTCCTCTCTTAATGCCTCATCCTGGAACTCCCTCACTTGTTTCATAACATCAGGTGTCATGACTATCTGGCAAGCCCTCACCCAAATTGGTTCAGGTCGTCCCTTTCGGCTAAGGGCGTTAGCAACCACATTGGCTTTGCCTGGATGATAATGAATTTTGCAGTCATAATCCTTGATTAGTTCCAACCATCTCCTCTGCCTCATGTTGAGTTCTTTTTTTTTCGAAGAAATACTTCAGACTTTTATGATCAGTGAAGATGGTGCACTTCACCCCATACAGGGTAGTGTCTCCAAATCTTCAATGCAAATACCACCACGACCAACTCCAAATCATGGGTAGGATAATTAGCCTTGTGAACCTTTAATTGTCTAGAAGCATAGGCTATCACCTTCCCTCGTTGCATCAAAACACAACCCATCCTTCATACGAGGCATCCGAGTAGACCACCATATCCTCGTTCCCTTCAGGTAGCGTCAAGACAGGGGCTTGAGTTGACCTCATCTTTAGTTCTAGGAAAGCGTTCTCGTGATCAGTACCCCATTCATACTTCACGTCCTTCGGGTCAGCTTAGTCAAAGGAGAAGCTACCTTGGAGAAATCCTGGATAAACCTCCTATAGTAACCCGCCAAGCCTAAGAAACTGCGAATCTCAGATGGCATCTTTGGAGGTTCCCATTGCATCACCGCTTCAACCTTCGCAGGGTCCACCCTGATCCCCTCAGGATTAACCACATGACCCAGAAATTGAACTTCTCGTAGCCAAAATGCATATTTAGAGAACTTAGCATATAACTTTTCACTTCTAAGTGTCTCCAATACTTCTCGAATATGTTCGGCATGTTCCTCTTCACTTTTTGAATAAATCAAAATGTCATCAATAAACACTATCACCGATTTATTCAACATCGATCGACATACCCGATTCATAAGGTCCATAAAGGCAGCTGGCGCGTTGGTTAATCCAAAGGACATGACAAGAAATTCGTAGTGTCCATAACGCGTACGAAACACTGTCTTAGGAATGTCTTGTTCTTTCACCTTCAGTTGGTGGTAACCAGACCGCAGGTTTATCCTTAAAAACCAGTTGGCACCCTGAAGTTGATTGAACAGGTCATCGATCCTTGGTAACGGATACCGATTCTTTACGATCAGCTTATTGAGCTCGCGATAGTTAATGCACATCCGCATGCTATCGTCTTTCTTCTTGACGAATAAAAACAGAGCACCCCATGGAGAGATACTCGACCTGATGAAGCCATTATCCATTAAATCTTGCAACTGGTCCCTCAGTTCTACCATCTCCGAAGGAGCTAATCGATACAGTGCTTTTGCGACGGGTTGTGCTCCTGGTAGCAAATCAATCTGGAACTCGATTTCACGGTCAAGTGACACACGGTCAGGTCTTCAGGAAAGACGTCAGGAAACTCGCGCACTACCGGCATGTCTGATAATTGTGGCTCTGGCGCATCCACATCTTTTACATAGGCCAAGTAAGCGCTACACCCACGTCTCAAGTACTTTTTAGCTGTGATCATCGACACGACCTTCGGTATACAACACACCTTATCACCACGAACCATAACAGATCTACCATCGGGCGTTGTTAGACGAATTACCTTCTTACTACATATTATATTGGATTCATATCTCGCTAACCAACCCATGCCTAACACCACATCGAAACCTCCTAAGGCCATAACATGCAACCAAGCAGGGAACTTACAATCTTCTAACTCAATCAGGCAATCCTCAACCACTTTAGTTACCTTAGTGGACTTACCAATGGCTGTTTCTACATAGAAAGGCTCATCCTGCTTTCTACTCTCATCATGCAACAAACGACAAAAAGCAGCAGACACAAAACTCCTACTAGCACCAGAATCAAAGAGCATATAAGCATATTCATGGTCTACCAGAAACATACCTGAAACTACTTCTGGATCTGCCCTGGCCTCCTCGCGAGTTATGTTGAATGCCCTCACCTTCACCTTTGAACCATCACCCTTTCCTTTATCTCCAGCCTTAACCGTTCCAGATCCTCCTAATTTTCCTTTCTTGCAGTCCTTCCCCACATGTCCCATCTCGCCACACTGGTAACACTTCCCCACCTGCAATCCCTAGCATAGTGGCCCTCACCCCCATATTTAAAACATTTTCCGTCCCAATTCTACACTCCCCTGAATGACCCTTCCCACATTTTCTACAAGCACCTCCTTCACCAGCATTTCCCTATCTCCCGGACTGATCCTCACCCTCATCCTCTTCTCTCCACTCCTGAAGTTATCACCTCCGAACCTCTTCCCATTCCATTCTTGTGACCGTTCCATTTCACCACCTTCTTTTGTACAGGCATTGGGTCTCTCATCGTACAACCTCCCAGCTAAGTCCACCACAAACCTAAACGTGCCTGGTCTGGCTGTAATCATGTGCCTCCTGATATCAACAGCCAAACACTGTATGTATCTTTTGATCTTCTTGGATGCAGGTGTCACCATATCTGGCACAAGTCTTGCAAGTTCATTGAACTTGGAGGTATACTCTTGATGAGTCATGTTCTCAGCTTCAAATACAAGAACTCCTTTTCAATCTTGTCTAATTCCCAACAGGGACAATACTCCTCCAGCATTAACTCCTTCAACTCAAACCACCTCATTTTGGCTATCGACCGCCTTCCTTCAGCCTGGACAATATTGTCCCACCAGCACAACGCTTAGTCGACAAAAGAATGAGTGGCAAACTTAACCTTTTGATCTTCCCTGCACTCACTAATCTCCAGTACCGCTTCCATCTCTCTGACCCAACGATGAGCGGCAGTAGCATTTCCATTACCGTCAAAGGTCGGGGGCTTGCACCTTTGGAATGCCCCATAGTTGCACCCCTTAGTAGTCTTTTTTCAGACTCCTCATCACTGTCATCATCATGAAGTACCACCTTAGGGTTTGATGGCTCCTTTTCAGATTCTTCAGTCCTCCCAGTGGACTTCCCTGAATTCTTCTTATTTTCCTTCCCCTCCTTTTTAGCTTTCACCCCATCCTTAACTACTTCAATCACCTCATTCACCACTGAGGGTAACACTTCTGCATAACGTTGTAGACCTCATCAGCGATAGCCTCCTTCACAGTAGATTTGAGGGTGGCTGATCCCTCACCCTCCGGGTGACTATGGAGGTCTGACTCCTCATAAACAGTCTCGGGAGCCTTAGCTTTGCTCTGGGTGACACGTGGCTCAGTAGTATGCCTGCCACGAGCACCTCCTCGGGTTGCCTTCCCAGATTTTCTACCAGCCATAACTAATTCCTATAAAATTCAAACACCAAAATGGTTCTTCAAGATAATTGCCTAGATCATTATTAGTACGATAAGTCCTTAATTACAATGGCCAAGCATGATTAACCACTTACCTTACTCTCCTGTCCCAAGCAATCACTATCCTAACGCATGTCAGTATTCAAATCTAGAAGCACATAAAACACATAGCACACGCACATAATCCTAATTTTACATGAAACTTTACCTGATGGCACGTAGCTACTTGGATTGGCATCCTTCATACGGTCCCATTTTCAGTTTAAGTTTAGGTTTTGAAAATAGTTTACCCAATTCTCTTAAACTTTGCTTCTGATACCAACTTGTAAGGCCCCGTTCCCGGGAAGCCTCATAGTCGGTTAATCATAGAATAAAATCAGTTTAATAACAAAACATTGCAGCGGAAATAATTAGACATTCATTTAAAACTTAAATTACAATGAAGATTTCATAAGCAGGAATGCCATCCATAGTTCCCCAAGTAGCTCCCTGGTGCCATCCTTAGCATCAGCACTTACCTGCCAACTACTATGCATAAAAGTCAGCTTTGCTGAATGAGTTCTAGTTTTATAAATTATATAAGAAAATATAAACTTTATCCTTCATATAATGACCACGCATACATAATACATAACATTTTCATCGTAATAAGCATGTTCATTATCTTTCATTCTTTCATAACTTTCACTTCATTATAAACGAGATTGTACAAAGCAAGAACTCCATGTTGATCGACAACAAATGTCGATCCCTGTCGGTACACATGAAAATGGTAGCTAACCCCCGATAGTTGATCCATACTGCAAGGCACATAGCCCGCTCATGAATACGGATCCATCATCATAAATCAGACTCACATAAGTGAAGTCTATCATAGTGCTTGCAAGACTTTCCATCATCAAATGGGCCCGGGGTAACATTCATTAAGTTTCGTTTTTCATTAATATCATCTTTCACTTTAACATATAATACATAACTTATTAAGTACAAAACATGGCAAGTACAAGTCATCATAAAACATAACCGATCCTCCGCGGGACAGCGGGGGTTCAGGGGCGGTAGCCCCTAACAGCGGGGCCCATGAACCTAATTTAGCCATAACCTTTTCCTTTCTTTTATTAAGTACCTATTAATTAAGCCCATTATCCTTAATGAATCGTTTTGACTTTTCAGGGTGTTATAATTACGAATTCAAACCCGCAAATAACTAGCATTAACATCATGTAATTACTATCAAATCATATCCGAACCCCCAAATCGAACGTTGAAACTAATCGACATGAAACAACATCAATTGGGTCTATATTTCAATTAACTCCTTTGAACCATCTGCACCATCAATTTCGGTTATAACTCATTCACCTCAGTAATGGACCACCACCTGTAACCACAACCTGCAACTTACTCGGTACCGACCCTCGAAGATTTCTGACTCAAAATTGAGTGAGGGCTTTGAATCATAAGCACTCTCCAAAGCTTCATATGAAAGGAATTTGTTGATGATCAACTCAATCACCACTAACCAACCTCCACCCGTCGTGACTTGTTCTTAAACCTGTGATTATCTATCCGAACTCAATAATGTAAGTTACGCATATCATTACACTCAGTTTTACATGGGAATCAAAATCCCCATGATAATCAGCATTAACAATAACGGATTGGGTTCAATTTGGAATAATTTTATTATAGGGTTCTTGAGTAATTGGGGGTTTTCTTTAATTAATAGAATTATAAAATTATTTTGAATCTTAAGCAGATATGGGCTATAACCCAACTGGTAATTCGTGAACCCAATAGGCGAGAGGTCCCGGGTTCAAACCGGGCCTCTGCCATTTTTGTTTTAAGATTAGTTTTTTTGTATAATTTATAATTCAAAAATTAATATTATATTAATAAATCACAATAAAAAATATTTTGTTAATTAAATTATTTCAGAAATTATCAAGTTAGTTTTTAAAGGTTTTAACACTTATAATTCTTAGATTTAATTAATGTTTTTCTTATGAATAAAAAGTTATAAAAAAATATTACTAAGTCATTTCTGTTGTAAATATATTATAGCTCAATGATTATTTAAATAATTAACTATGAAAATGATTATTTAAATAATTAATTATTCAATGATTATTTAACCATGTTAAATCATAAATAGTTAATAAATTTACTCGTTAACTTTTATTACTTTATTATTATATTTTAGGGTTTTGTATTATAAACCCTTTGTGTTAAATCATTTTAAAAGCCCAAAACTTTATAAAATCATTTTAAGTAATTTTAACATCATTTAAATAAGTATTTAATTAATTCTCGTTAACAAGCTTAAATAATTAATTATTAAATTAATTAGTTCTTTTCACATATTATACCTAATTTTTATTAAATCAATAACTTAAATAGTCGAGACGTTTTTAACTATTCTTAAACTTAATTGACTTATTTTATCTTTATTAAACCAAAAACGATTTATTATTTTATTTAATTATTTAAACCCCTAAATCCCAATTGAAACCCTAGTTCATGTCTAACTATTAATCTTATTATTAAACTTAATCTTGGAATCAATAAGTTTAGGTAACTTGTAAAAGAAATCATTGGAGCCTCGTTTAATCTCTTATCATCATTCTTATACTTATTTTCCAAGTGAGTTTTCTATACCCTTTTTATATTTTTACACTTTGGGATGAAACATGTTACATTATAAACATTGCACTTGTAAAAATGTTTGATTCTTGTAATCTTATGACATTTCACCTGTATGTTGTCGTTAGTTGACCTTTGTAGCTACCATGTAATGTTGAATATATGTACAATCATTAACTATTGCTAGCCTGCCGACGTCATAGATCTATGGGCCTGACAAGCCTGCTTGGTTGATCCAAGTACACTTAGCTAATCGTATATACTTGTAAACGTTTGAGACTTGTAAAACTTTTTCGAGGTTTGATTGTGCATTTTGTCTTACATCTCTAGTTGCTTTGTTCTCTAACTTACAAGATGAATTGCCATCTTTTATATACTTATGTATTGAAAACTATGAAAATCTCACCAACTTTCAAAGTTGACCCTTTATTTTTAACATGTTTCAGGTTTCTTACTTGAAGATCTTCTTGTGCTCATATATGACTTGGACCTAGACTAATTGAAAGACTTATGTTATTGGTTGTATCTTGATTGTTATGTTATTATTTTATTTATCTTGTAATGTTTAATGATTAATGATATTTAATATTATTTCAACTTAATTACTTCCATGTGCTATAAACAATCGTTTCACATTCGTCCGCCTCGATGATTCCGCCGTCGGTCGGGGTGTGACAATTTACACATATGTAAACAACGGATTGACGATTTTTTGGAAAAGTATATCAATATGGTAGGCGTTGGGAATATAAAAAATACTGAATTTTATTGTGAATTTTTTTTGAAAAATTGATATTGTGAAAAAATGTTTTGAACGTTTTAAAAAAATGGAAAATGGAATGTGATAAAAAATAAGTAGCTGAGATTGGTTCCTAAAATTCTCACAAAAAAAGTGTTTATCATTTAAACCCTCCCCTATATATATATTATATATATATATATATATTAAAAGAAGGTTTTTTAAGACACGTGTCATCATTCTAGCATATCATATGACATGTCTCATCCAATTAGCATATCATAAAAAATTATTTTTCCGCCTTTCTCTCATAATAAATACAAAAATTATAAAAACAATAATTTGACTTTCTTTTTAACTAAAATATGTTTCAAAAATATATTTATATTTGTGTTTTTCTCTCTCTCATATTAAATGATAATTATTGTAAATAAGTAAACTAAACTACTAAACGATAAAATATAAATATAGTTATTTTAATAATTTATTAATACATATTAAATTTAGAGTAATAATTTTTATTCATTGTGTATTATAACTTTTAAATATTCATTATATTTTTATTTCATCAATGATTAATAACATTTAAAAAATAAAATATTCATAAAACTAATGATTTAAATATGTTTTATGTAATCCTCCCATGTGATACATGGTCTCTAACCTAGTATATATATATATATTATATATATATATATATATATATATATATATATATATATAATATATATATATATATTATATATATATATATATATATATATATATATCATATTCACTTAAAGCACAATCTCAAACATGTTATGCATTCACATACGAAGATGATAATTTCTTAGAGGTTGATAAAACAAACACTTATAGAAACATCATCAAATCATGTTTAACTAATATCACTGTATAATGTTACTCAAAGTGCACGTGATTGTGATCATTGATTAATAACATGCACGAAGCATGCAATTTAGAAAAGACTAGTGTGACCCACCGGCGGAGGTTTGTAGATACATGTGTCCCTAGTTTCTGAACTTAATATAATATGTTTTTATTGTCTTACACATATGTAATTGTACGGGTACTTAATGAAATACAATATGTGGTTGTGCTTATAATGTTGAATATTTCATTGGTTGGTATGTGATAACGCTTATTGAACTAACTATATAGGTTGTGATTGTTTGAATAATATCTAAATCAATTAATGATTATGAAACATATTCAAACTTAATCATGTGAAGTTCTCATGCGATTGGCCCATGCTAATGGACCATACGCATGAACAACTTCATGCTCATGAACCAGTCGTACGAATGAACCAGGAGACTGGATCAGTCGCATGATTGAAACATGAGATTGACTCAGTCGCAAGACTGAACACTTAGTCGTGCGAATGGATCAACAGCATGACTCAATCGCACGACTGAACCATGCAAATGGTGCAGTCATACGATTGAGAAACCTTAACCTATAAATATCACTTAAGTCGTGGAAAAACGAGACACTTTGAATAATTCGATACCCAGATGTACTGTAAGGCCCTGTTCCCGGGACGCTTACAGTTGGGTTCTCATTGCACATAAAACCTATAATTACATTTGTGTTTCATAAAATCGCAGCGGATCACTAAACAATCTTTCATTTCCATGTAAATGCTTTTGCAAATTAATACAACATTCATTACAAAATAGCTTGTTCGCATTACAATGCAAAAACATTAATCAAAAGAATACCATCCCAAGAGAGCTGAGTAGTCGCCCGTGCCATCCTCAGCAATCATTACCTGCCAACTGGAAACACATCAAAGTCAGCTTTGCTGAGTGAGTTCTAGTTTTATAAATAAAACATACTTTACTTTACATTCGTTCACGATCATACATCATACGTACATACAGATAATATTAGTATTATCCTCATCATTCCGTTCATTAACTTTGTTCATTCAACGTGTTACATTATCGTTCATTTCTCTATCTAGATCCGGTCAGACTTTACCCTCTTCGTGGCACTCAGCCACGATTACTGAGGTCGAATGACCAAGATCCTGTTCTGTACATTATTCCGATAATTCATTTACGTTCATTCATACTTCGTTCATTCGTACAAAATCTTTCATTCATTTATACTTTCGTTCCTTCGAGTCTGTTGCGATAACAGGGTCGCTCACCTCATTAACAATCCCAACGACTTCGCGCCATTCGAGTCTGTTGCAACCATAGAGTTGCTCACCCCACTTGCCAATCTCAACAATAGCATGCTATCCGAGTCTCTTGCAACCATAGGGTGGCTCACCTCATGGCAACTACACAATAACGCATGTTCGAGTCTGTTGCAACCGTAGGGGTGCTCACCTCATAGCAATCTCAAGGATTGCATACCATCCGAGTCTGTTGCAACAACAGGGTTGCTCACCTCATTGCCATTCTCATCGATGGCACGCTATCCGAGTCTCTTGCAACCATCGAGTTGCTCACCTCATATATGTGCTTGCAAGCCTTTCCTTCGTTCGTTCATCATTCAATAATGCATGCATTCTTACTTTATGTTCCCCTTTCATTATCTTTCACTTTACGTTACATAATACTTCATTTATTCATTGTCATGACAGATAAGGCCACAAGAAAGATAACTTACATCATATTAAGGAACATATCATACACGTTTATCATCATCATACAGGGCAACATCATGCATACATAACAAGCCCTAACATGCAACATCATCATCGTCATGCCCAACATGCTCTCTAAGACCCCAATCGTCATCTTACATGCTCTTACAGGAACCTTTACGTCAAAGCTTACACCTGCACTTTTCCCCGAAAGTCAGAAGTCAAACTACACTTTCCTTGGGTGTGACAGCCCTACTCGGGCGTATGGACACCCTTCAGTCGCATGGCCTCCATCCGACTGAACATCATGCGAATGAACTAATACGGATGAACACCTATGGGAATGAACATCCAGTCGTGCGAATGAACAATGCGGACGGACCTCATGCGAATAGGATTAATGCGGATGAGCACTTATGCGACTGGACCTTCAGTCGCATGACCCCATGCGACTGTCCCTTCAATCGTGCGAATGGACATTCAATCATGCGAATGGACCCCAATCGCACCCTAATCGGCCGTATGGCCTCCATTCGGCCCCCAGTCGGTCGCCTAGCCCTAGCTGATGCAGAATGCAGTTTATCCCGACTGCAGCCGAGGGTTTTCGTCCTCCAAACTCCTCCAAACCTATTTTAAGCCCAAATCGACCATCCTAAACCTTAGGGATGCATACCACGACACCATTCAACACACAAGCTCACAATCAAGCCACAAACGCATCATACATACACATACACATACACAACGGGTCAACATACACATAGTCAAAAACCCGATTTTAGATGTTTTCCAGCCCCAAAATCGTTTGAAAACAAGTAAAAGTGGGGTTCTAGAACTCACACAAACGAGCACAACGACAAGAGCTTCGATTTGGCTTGCTACACGATGATTTTGGCGACCTGAACTAACTCGAACCAACTTTTTCTCCTTTCTCTCTTCTTCTCTCTATGAAATCTGAAATGTGGGGTGTGTGGAGAGAGTGGGCTGCCCTCTCCCTACTAATATCACCAGATTTCCCAACTTTTCTTCGTTGGCGAGTTTGGTCCCTCGACTTTGAACTTTATTTTCTTTTCTTTCTTCACCGGCTTCAAAATAATAAATATCCGGGTGTTACAAGTCCACCCCCTTAAATAGGTTTCGTCCCCGAAACCTGTTATTCGTTGAACAAACGTGGGTAATGCTGTCTCATTTCTTCCTCAGTCTCCCACGTTGACTCGGATCCCTTCCTGTGCTTCCACTGTACACGCACAAGAGGAACCACTTTATTCCTTAGCCTTTTCTCCTTTCGGTCGATGATTGCCACTGGTTGCTCCACATAATTGAGCCGTTCATCTACTTCTATATCTTCCAATGGGACAATCGTATCTTCATCTGCTATGCACTTCCTTAGATGAGATACATGGAATGTCGGGTGAATTCCATTTAACTCATCCGGTAACTCCAGTCTATAGGCCACCTCTCCTACTCGAGCAATGATTCGGAAAGGGCCTATATACCTTGGGCTTAACTTGCCCCGCTTTCTGAATTGGATAATGCCCTTCCAAGGTGAGACCTTCAGCATAACCTGGTCACCCACCTGGAACTCAATCGGCCTACGTCATTTATCAGCATACGACTTCTGTCTGTCCTTGGCTGCCTTCATAAAGGCTTTGATCTTTTCAAGCTTCTCAGTCGTAGCCTCGATTACCTCGACGCTCCCCAATTCCTTCTGACCAATATCACCCCAACAAACGGGTGTTCTGCATCTCCTACCGTATAGCATCTCATATGGCGGCATACCAATGCTGGCATGATAGCTGTTGTTGTAGGAGAATTCAGCTAACGGTAGGTGGTCATCCCAACCCACAAAAAATCATCACACGCTCGAAGCATGTCTTCCAATGTCTGAATGGTCCTTTCTGACTGACATCGGTTTGGGGATGATAAGCCGTGCTAATATATAACCTCGTCTCCATAGGGTCGTGGAATTTCTTCCAAAATTTAGATGTAAACCGAGTGTCACGATCAGACACAATAGACACCGGCACACCATGACGAGTTACAATTTCCTTGATGAACAGATCGGCCAACCTCTCAGATGAATACGTCTCGCGGATCGGTAGAAAGTGAGCACTCTTCGTCAAACGATCAACTATCATCCATATGGCATCGTACCCTTTCGGAGTACGTGGCAGCTTCGTAATGAAGTCCATGGTGATGTGCTCCCACTTCCATTCCGGTATATCCAAAGGTTGGATCTTCCCATACGGCTTTTGATGCTCTGCCTTCACCTGTAAGCAAGTAAGGCACTTACTCACATACTCCACCACGTCACGCTTCACACCCGGCCACCAATAATCTTTCTTCATGTCATGGTACATTTTCGTGGCACCAGGATGAATGGAGTATCGAGTCTTGTGAGCTTCATCCATTATCTTCACCTGTAGATCCCCAAAACGAGGAATCCACACACGACCGAATCGAGTTCTAACACCGAGTGTGTTTTCACCCAATTCCCCAACCAGACCTCTCATCTTTCCGAGTTAAGGTGATCTTCTTTCAATGCCTCATCTTGAAACTCCTTGATTTGATTCATCACATCAGAGGTCATGATTAGTTGACAGCTTTCACCCGAATCGGTTCGGGCCTTTCCTTTCGGCTAAGGGCATCCGCCACCACATTAGCTTTGCCCGGATGGTAATGGATCTCGCAATCATAATCCTTTATAAGCTCCAACCATCGCCTCTGCCTCATGTTCAGGTCTTTTTGCTCGAAGAAGTACTTCAGACTCTTGTGGTCAGTGAATATGGTGCACTTCGTCTCGTAGAGATAGTGCCTCCAAATCTTTAACGCAAAGACCACGGCTGCTAGCTCCAAGTCATGAGTGGGATAATTAACCTCATGAACTTTCAACTGCCGGGATGCGTAGGCTATAACCTTCCCTCTCTGCATTAATACACACCCCAACCCTGAGTAGGAAGCATCAGAATATAAACCACCAGATCTTCGCTTCCATCAGGTAATGACAGAACAAGAGCTTGAGTCAGTCTTGCCTTCAGCTCTTCGAACGCCTTCTCTTGAGCTTGACCCCATACAAACTTCACATCCTTTCGGGTCAACTTAGTTGGAGAAGCAGAAGCATTTTAGAGAATCTTGGAATGAATGAATTCTATAGTAGCCCTCCAAGCCAAGAAACTACGGATCTCGGATGGCGTCTTTGGTGACCTCCATTGCATAACCGCCTCCACCTTCGCGGGTCACCATCCCCCATAATCCCGTCAAATTCACCACATGACCCAAAAACTAACTTCGCGCAACCAAAATGTGCACTTGGAGAATTTAGCATACAATTTCTCCTTTCTCAACATCTCTAGAACCTCTCGAATGTGACGGCATGCTCTACTTCGCTCCTTGAGTAAATGGATATCATCAATAAACACAATCACTGATTTATCCAGCATCGGTCGACACACACGGTTCATCAAATCCATAAAAGCAGCTGGCGCGTTGGTCAAACCAAAGGACATGACAAGAAACTCGTAATGACCATAGCGCGTGCGGAAAGCTGTTTTAGGGATATCTTGTTCCTTCACCTTCAACTGATGATAGCCAGACCGAAGATCTATTCTTGAAAACCAACTGGCACCCTGAAGCTGATCGAACAGATCATCTATTCTCGGTAAGGGGTATCGGTTCTTCACTGTCAACTTGTTCAGCTCGCGGTAGTCAATGCACATCCTCATACTACCGTCCTTCTTCTTTACAAACAATACCGGAGCATCCCAAGGAGAGATACTCGGCCTAATGAATCCCTTATCCAGCAGCTTTTGCAATTGCTCCATCAACTCTTTCATCTCCGTCGGAGCTAACCGATATGGTGCCTTGGCAACAGGCTGGGCACCCGATATCAGATCAATCTGAAACTCAATTTCTCTGTCAGGTGGTACCCCTGGTAATTCTTCTGGGAATACATCTGGAAAGTCACACACAACCGGTACATCAGACAGTTGTGGTGTTAGTGCATCTACATCCTTTACATAAGCCAAGTAGGCGCTACATCCACGCCTCATACAATTTCCCGCTACCACCATTGAGATCACCTTCGGGATCGTCGTGACTCGATCTCCATAAACCGTTACCAAACTTCCGTCAGGCGCTGTCAACCGAATCATCTTCTTGCGACACACAATGTTCGCCTCGAAGTCCGCCAACCAATCCATCCCAAGAACAAATCGAACCCACCCAAGGTCATCACAAACGGTCTAACAGGAAACTTATGACCTCAAGTTCCACCTCACAATTCTGTATCATCTCAAAAATCCTGGTAGACTTGCCTATGGCAGTTTCTACCTCAAAGGGCGCATCAACACGTCTACTACTAACAGGCAGCTTAGCACAGAAAGCAGCAGAAATAAAACTCCTATAGCACCAGAATCAAATAGCACAGAAGCTAAAGTTCGGTTCACCAAAAACGTACCGGACACGACATCAGGGTCTGTCCTAGCTTCCTCCTGTGTCATGGTAAATGCTCTGGCGCTCGCCCTCAGTCCTTCACCTCTAGTACTCTTCACCCCAGAACTCTCAGCCCTCGACTTCTTACAATCCTTACTTACGTGACCCTCTTCACTACAGTTATAGCACCGGACTATACGACAGTCCCTTGCCAGGTGCTCCGCCTTCCCACATTTGAAGCATAAGTTTGACCCAAACCTACATTCCCCGCCGTGCTCCCTTCCGCACTTGCCACACCTTTTCGACCCCGCACTTGATGTGACCACACGGCGATCATCCGCTCGTGCCTTCTTATTACCCGTCGAGGCATCACCCCGACCAAACCTCTTCCCCCGCCAGTTTCGATCACCACCGCTCTTCTTGCCACCCTCAGTCACCACCATTGTTCTCTCATTGTACAATCTCCCTGCCAAATCCACCGCCGATCTAAACGTACTCGGCCGGGCAGCTATCATGTGCCTGCGAATATCCGCTGGCAAACCCTGAATATATCTTTTAATCTTTCGTGACAAAGGTGTCACTTGATCCGGCACCAGACGTGCCATCTCGTTGAATTTAGTGGTGTACTGCTGGTGCGTCATAGTTCCCGCCTCCAGTTGCAAGAACTCCCTTTCGACCTTGTCCATTTCCTGATGAGGACAAAGTTCCTCAATCACCAACCTTCTCAGCTCAGGCCATTTCATTTTCCAATGGCCCTACTACCCTCAGCTTGGACAATGTTGTCCCACCGGCACAGAGCTGAATCCACAAAAGAGTGGGTAGCAAACTTCACCTTTGGTCCTCTCGGCACTCGCTGATATCGAGAACAGCTTCCATTTCCCTCACCCACCGGTGAGCAGCTGCAGCTGTGCCGTTTCCATCAAAAGTAGGGGGCTTGCATCTCATAAAAGCCCCATAATTACATCCTCGTGCCGTCTCCAGCGCAGGCTCTTCTTCTTCCTCTTCGTCATCAGATAGAACCGTTTCCGGCTCTGGTTGTTCCCGTTCTCCAGAGGATCTGTTTCTTTCTTTTCTTTCCCCTTCTCGTACAGCCTAATAACTTCAGTCACCACAGACGGTAAGATTGTCTGCATAACCTGATGGACTTCTTCTACAACAGCCTCCTTTACTGAGGCTCTCAGATTGGCGCTTTCGTCGCCACCCTCCGGATGAGGGGTCTCTGGTTCTTCATGAACCACCCTCTCAACTCTGGGTCTCCCTCTTTTGGGTCATGGTTCAGCACCGTGACCTCCACCCCGTGAAGCTTTCGAAGATCTACCTCCGGCGATCACACGCACACTGAAAGATTCAAACACCAACACAGTCATTCAAGGGAACAACTTAGTTTATGTTAAGTATAGTAAGTCCCTAATTACAGTGGCCAGTTGTGATTAGCCACTTATTTTACTCTTCACACCCCAAGCATTACCTGTCCTGACTACATCAGTATTTAAATCCACATACAACACATAACACATACCATGCGCACATAAAACCGGTTAACTTTACGAAAATACCTGATGGCACGTAGCTACTCAGATGGGCATCCCATTCCCTTTCCATCCCATTCTCAGTTTAAGATTAGGTTTATTTTGAAATTTACCCATTTCACTTAAACTTTGGCTCTGATACCAATTGTAAGGCCCTGTTCCCGGGACGCTTACAGTTGGGTTCTCATTGCACATAAAACTATAATTACATTTGTATTTCATAAAATCGCAGCGGAAAACTAAACAATCTTTCATTTCCATGTAAATGCTTTTGCAAATTAATACAATATTCATTACAAAATAGCTTGTTCGCATTACAATGCAAAAACATTAATCAAAAGAATGCCATTCCAAGAGAGCTGAGTAGTCGCCCGTGCCATCCTCAGCAATCATTACCTGCCAACTGGAAACACATCAAAGTCAGCTTTGCTGAGTGAGTTCTAGTTTTATAAATAAAACATACTTTACTTTACATTCGTTCACGATCATACATCATACGTACATACAGATAATATTAGTATTATCCTCATCATTCCGTTCATTAACTTTGCTCATTCAACGTGTTACATTATCGTTCATTTCTCTATCTAGATCCGGTCAGACTTTACCCTCTTCGTGGCACTCAGCCACGATTACTGAGGTCGAATGACCAAGATCCTGTTCTGTACATTATTCCGATAATTCATTTACGTTCATTCATACTTCGTTCATTCATACAAAATCTTTCATTCATTTATACTTTCGTTCCTTCGAGTCTGTTGCGACAACAGGGTCGCTCACCTCATTAACAATCCCAATGACTTCGCGCCATTCAAGTCTGTTGCAACCATAGAGTTGCTCACCCCACTTGCCAATCTCAACAATAGCATGCTATCCGAGTCTCTTGCAACCATAGGGTGGCTCACCTCATGGCAACTACACAATAACGCGTTGTCCGAGTCTGTTGCAACCGTAGGGGTGCTCACCTCATAGCAATCTCAAGGATTGCATACCATCCGAGTCTATTGCAACAACAGGGTTGCTCACCTCATTGCCATTCTCATCGATGGCACGCTATCCGAGTCTCTTGCAACCATCGAGTTGCTCACCTCATATATGTGCTTGCAAGCCTTTCCTTCGTTGTTCATCATTCAATAATGCATGCATTCTTACTTTATGTTCCCCTTTCATTATCTTTCACTTTACGTTACATAATACTTCATTTATTCATTAACATGACACATAAGGCCACAAGAAAGATAACATACATCATATTAAGGAACATATCATACACGTTTATCATCATCATACAGGGCAACATCATGCATACATAACAAGCCCTAACATGCAACATCATCATCGTCATGCCCAACATGCTCTCTAAGACCCCAATCGTCATCTTACATGCTCTTACAGGAACCTTTACGTCAAAGCTTACACCTGCACTTTTCCCCGAAAGTCAGAAGTCAAACTACACTTTCCTCGGGTGTGACAGCCCTACTCGGGCGTATGGACACCCTTCAGTCGCATGGCCTCCATGTGACTGAACATCATGCGAATGAACTAATACGGATGAACACCTATGGGAATGAACATCCAGTCGTGCGAATGAACAATGCGGACGGACCTCATGCGAATAGGATTAATGCGGATGAGCACTTATGCGACTGGACCTTCAGTCGCATGACCCCCATGCGACTGGCCCTTCAATCGTGCGAATGGACATTCAATCGTGCGAATGGACCCCAATCGCACCCTAATCGGCCGTATGGCCTCCATTCGGCCCCAGTCGGTCGCCTAGCCCTAGCTGATGCAGAATGCAGTTCATCCCGACTGCAGCTGAGGAGTTTCGGCCTCCAAACTCCTCCAAACCCATTTTAAGCCCAAATCGACCATCCTAAACCTTAGGGATGCATACCACGACACCATTCAAGCACACACAAGCTCACAATCAAGCCACAAACGCATCATACATACACATACACATACACAAACGGGTCAACATACACATACTCAAAAACCCGATTTTAGATGTTTTCCAGCCCCAAAATCATTTGAAAACAAGTAAAAGTGGGTTCTAGAACTCACACAAACGAGCACAACGACAAGAGCTTCGATTTGGCTTGCTACACGATGATTTTGGCGACCCGAACTAACTCGAACCAACTTTTTCTCCTTTCTCTCTTCTTCTCTCTATGAAATCTGAAATGTGGGGTGTGTGGGGAGAGTGGGCTGCCCTCTCCCTACTAATATCACCACATTTCCCAACTTTTCTTCGTTGGCGAGTTTGGTCCCTCGACTTTAAACTTTATTTTCTTTTCTTTCTTCACCGGCTTCAAAATAATAAATATCCGGGTGTTACATGTACCCTAGCCATCTAGAGACCCCTAGTAACATGTTCCAACTTCAAAGATCGTAGTAGATCGATTGCTAATAGTTCTTGACGTTTAGATTCAATCTTTAATTGATTCTACGTGCGTTCTCACTGATTAGATCGCCAATCAAATAGGATTCCGCACTATTTGATTTGGTATACTCGTAAATCTATTAGTATTCATCCAGTACACGATCCTAACAAGTGGTATTAGAGCTTTGGCTCTAGATTTACATGTGATTCAATCGTTTTGATATAAAAATTGTGTTTTTACACTCAAAAACGCAATCTTTTTTGTCAAATCGGGTTTTAGACGTCTCCTGATCGTAAAGTTATGTTTTTCCGGCATATGGAAATTAGGGTTAGCAAAAATTCGTGTTTTTGCGTTCAAACACCTTAAACCTACGAATTTTCGAAATCCAACAGGCCCAGTCGCACGATTGATTCAACCGCACGACTGAGTTCATACGCATTCCCCATACGCACGATTGGACTCATTCTTACTTCCATTCGTACGACTGAGAAGCCTATTCGCATTGTTCAACTGCAGTAGTTCATTCGGCCGACTAAGTCATCCGCTTTAGTTCAGTCGCATGATTGAACCATCCACATAGTTCAATCGCCCGAATAGCCCAATCGCACACCTTCATTCGCACATATACAACAGTTTGGTTTAAAGTTAAAGTTAATATCAATGGAAGACCAATACTCAGCATTCACAGCAGGAAGAGACTAACGTATACAAAACTTACTGCTACTGGAAAATGAAGTGGGAAATCACAACAAGCCCCCAAAGCTAATCACGTTAGACGAATACCCACAATGGAAGAAACGTTTCGAGATCTACTTAAATGGAGTAGATCCAAATCTGTGGGAGTCTATAGAGACGGGGTACAACATGCATGTAGGAGCTGATGGTGTCAAACTCACACTTGGTGGCATGACTGACGGACAAAAGGTGAAATACAATGCCGAAAAGAAAGTTTATGCTTTGCTTACACAGTCAATTCCGAAGGATATTTTCCATCAATTCTCGAAATATACACAAGCAAAGAAACTATGGGATGCATTGGAGAAAAGATATGATGGAAACGCATCATTGAAGGCCATAAAGGCTAAGGCTTTAAAGGAGTTTGACAACTTCTCCTTGATGGGAAAAGAAAGCCTAGATGATGTTATCGATAGGTTCTACCACTTAATGAGTGAGATGCACACTCATGGAGTATCAACGTCAATGGAGGAAAAAGTGTCCAACTTTGCACATGGGTTGCCGGAGAAATGGGTTTCATTTGTCTCCAATCTTAGGCAGAATGGTATGCTAACGAAGTTAGATATCAATGACTTCATTCTGAAACTAAGAGAAGAAGAACTGAGGATGAAGAACAGAGCTCAAAAATCTTCTTATGATCAGAATCTTGCACTGTGCAACGCGACTCCTCAAGCCAAAACATCTGGAGTACCTCTTCAGACAACTTTTGTT
This sequence comes from Flaveria trinervia, assembly GCA_025506515.1. NCBI lineage: Eukaryota > Viridiplantae > Streptophyta > Magnoliopsida > Asterales > Asteraceae > Flaveria > Flaveria trinervia. The sequence goes on along the minus strand of JACCIX010001204.1, from coordinate 54,343 downwards.
TCAAGTTCGTTTGTTCCTTCACCAGCCTCTACTTCAGGGTCAGAAACGTCAGGGTCGTTTGGTACCTAATACATCGCACCTGAAGCAAATGCAGCAAAGCTGAAGACCGAGAACTTCGGCAATGTGACAGTTGAGGTAGCTAAAGAGCACATGGATCTCTTAGTTGTGGTAGTCCACTCCTATGATGGACTAATTATTGGTAAAATTTGGAACTGCCATCTGGCTGATGAGGATTATGAGCAGGTGGATGAGATAGAGCTGGAGCGGATGGAGATAATGTGGTCCTTAGCAAGTGTTGTCCGGAGAGCTAAGAAGTTTGTCAAAAAGACCGGAAAAAATTTGATTGCAACTAAGGACACTACCTTCGGCTTTGATAAATCCAAGGTAACCTACTTCAACTACGGAGAGAAAGGGCACTTCAAAAGGGAGTGCGTGAAGCCAAAGAAGACTGGCAATATGAACCCTTTCTCCTCCTTCAATCGTCAAGAGAAACCACTAGCATTCCTACTTCATCAAGCAAGGATCCCAAAGCCTTGATTGCTCATGATGATGAAGGACAGGACTGGAGCTTTTGGTTTGTCTCACCGGGAGAATCTAATATCACTAGTGTGGAGGATATAGATGATGACTCTCCCAGTGAAGGAGATATTGCAGTCGAACTCGCGATGTCAAACTCAGAGGAAACTGCACTAGTGGTCAACTACCTGCCTGAAGAAGGGAAAATTGCAACAATGTCAGAATCACCAGCTCCAGAAACACCAGACTCTGCATTGATGGCTGATTCATTAGAACCCTCTCAGGTAAGTACTACTAACCAACTCTTTAATAAGCATGCTTGTTCTGACTGTAATAAATTTAGGGAAAGCATTGATTTAAAATTTGCTAGGTTATTAGATCATAATGATAACTTAGTAAAGGACTTGGAACTGTGCACTGAAGCTAATAGAGTTCTAAAACAAAATGACCATAGTTACAAGAAAAAGATAGATCTTTTGAACAAACAGCTTAGGGAAACAGAAGTAGTAGCCTTTAACCAAGGTAATGACATTAGGTACTATCTTAACTCCCTAGAGGACAGTAAGAAACAAAAGGCAATTTTAGAAGTAGAAGTTAATTCCTTAAAGCAAAAACTGCACAGTTGGACAAGTTCATCTCATATTGTCCAAAACTTAGTGAGAGAGAGAAACAACGAGGAGGGATTGGGTTATAAAGTGGTTCCATAACCACATGAGATCTTGATGAACACAAAATGTAAACCAATCAATGATAATCCAATCAAGGATCATGTGGTGTCTACTCCTCTTGTAAGTGATCCAGATTCCACGTAAATCAAATGAATCTGGTACTAAACAAAAGGAGGTCACTTCAAAGGCAAAAGGTAAAATGCCTTGCATTAATCTGGACAAAGAGTTTGAAAAGGTTAATATAAAGTCTGGGTCAATCAAGTCTAATCCTGAACCCAAAAAGACCAAACAGGTTAACCACCCACGTGTGTCAAGTCAAAGTCCAGATAATAGAAAAGGAAAAGATGTTAAAACTGTTAAAGCAATTAACTTTGTTAAACCAGACAAAACATCTAAACAAGAAGAGACAAAACCCAAACAGAGAAGGTCACCCGGGTGTCACATACATCTCCATAAAAACAGCTAAATCGTAAAGTCGAAAGCAGATCATGCTACAGTTGTGGAGAGTATGGACACATTACGTCTCATTGTCCTTACTATCAGACACCAAGGAGGAAAGTTGAACTTCCTGAACAAAAACCTAGCCCTTTTAAGAGGAACTCAGTGACACCACCAAAAAGGAATAGTGAACCTAAAATTTAACTCATTAGCCAGTCATCTGTTTATCACAAACAGGCCTTACACAAAGTTGGCTTATGGAAGGAAAAATCAACCTCATTGTCTAATAGTGAGAACAAGAAGACATCTGAGCTTCCCTCACCCTCGAACGGTCAATAGGTTACATTTATGATGTGTGATACCTCTGGGAAACCCAATCCATTAAAGGCTTTGGTCCCTAACCTGAACTAATGTTTTCAAATTGAATGTGCAGGGTGTTCGTTATAGTGTTGAAACCAACACGTGGATTATAGATAGCGGAGCATCCAGGCACATGACAGGGAACAGGGCTCTCTTATCAAACATCAAACAGATAAAAAGAGGTCATGTTTAAGAGGAACTCAGTGACAAAAACAGTTAAATCGTAAAGTCGAAAGCAGATCATGCTACAGTTGTGGAGAGTATGGACACACTGCGTCTCATTATCCTTACTATCAGACACTGAGGAGGAAAGTTGAACTCCCTGAACAAAAACCTAGCTCGTTTAAGAGGAACTCAGTGACACCACCTAAAAGAGATAGTGAACCTAAAGTTCAACTCATTAGCCAGTCATCTGTTTATCACAAATAGGCCTTACACAAAGTTGGCTTATGGAAGAAGAAATCAACCTCATTGTTTGATAATGAGAACAAGAAGACATCTGAGCTTCCCTCACCCTCTAATGGTTAATGGGTTACATTTATGATGTGTGATGCCTCTAGGAAACCCAAGCCAGTGAAGGCTTGGGTCCCTAACCTGAACTAATGTTTTGAACTTGAATGTGCAGGGTGTTTGATATAGTGCTGAAATCAACACGTGGATTATAGACAATGAAGCATCCAGGCACATGACAGGGAACATAGATCTCTTATCAAATGTCAAACAGATAAAATGAGGTCATGTTTTGTTTGCAAGAAGGTGGGTACATCACAGCTCAAGGGGAAGTAGGTAATCAGAAAGTTATGTTTGACAAGGTAAACTATGTTCAACAACTTTAAAATAACTTGCTTTCTGTTTCTCAAATTTGTGATAAAGACTTTAAGGTAGTATTTGACAACAAGAATTAATGAAGTTCAGTATTAATGTCTGCCTCAAGATATAAGGATATTTATGTCTTGGATCTATCAAAGGCCTCCATAACGGATCATGAAGTTCAGTGCTTCTTTTCAAAAGCTACTAAGAAGGAATCCATCTCTTAGCATAGGAGAATGGGACACATTAATCCACAGAAGATGAATCACTTGATCTAGAATGATCTAGTGAGAATAGTTAACGTCAAAAACTTCCAACTTTCAGATTTTTGTGTTGCATGCAAGAAGGGCAAACAGACGAAGAAGTCTCATAAGGAAAAGAAAGTTCACTCTATCGAACTTCCTCTTGAACTTCTTCACATGGGTCTGTTTGGTCCAGTCAGTACAAGAAGCATCGCAGGCGACTTGTACTGCTATGTAGTTACTGATGACTACTCAAGATTCACTTGAGTGATGTTTTTGAAATCCCAATCAGAAACATTTAAGTCATTCAAGGAGCTAGTAACTACTCTTGAGTCCCTGTACAAGTTGAAGGTACGTCAAGTGCGCTCAGACAACGGAACCGAGTTCAAGAATCAATGGATGGAGGCTTACTACAAGGAAAAGGGAATTGTGCACCAGTTTACTTCTGCCTACACTCCTCAGATGAATGGTGTTGCTGAAAGGAAGAATCGCAGCTTGATAGAGACAACACGGACAATGCTAGCAGACTTAAAACTGCCTATCCAATTCTGGAATGAAACAGTTGCAAATGCGTGTTATACGCTAAATCGGGTTCTGGTAGTTAAACGCCATGGAAAGACATGTTACGAGCTACTTCAACAACGTAAACCGAATCTAGAGTATCTCGAGCCGTTTGATGCTCCGTGCACCCTACTGAAGAAGACTCAGGAGGGAAAATTTAGAGAGAAGGCTGATGAAGGTATCTTTCTAGGATACAACATACCGAACAAGAGGGTCTTCAACAACTCAACGGGTCAGGCAGAAGTGTGGTGTAATGTTGATGTTCAGAGATACACCACACCACTTGCTGGAAAAGGACCCGCCTTCTTTTTCAACTATGATGGATTCTTCAAGTCCTTCAACATACCACTCTCCACTTCTGATGATGAGTTAGCTACAAAGATGATGCAAGATGTTCTAAACACACCAGCTTAGGAATCTACATCATCTGGACTACAAGGTGATTCATCTACCTACTCAGGAGGAGCACTTGAAGCTAGTTGCAGGATCATTAAAGGGTTAGTTACAACACAACAACACAAAGAGGAGATTAACTAAACTTGAATCAAACAGTAAACTGGATTAACCAAGTGTTGAGATACTAAGAACACAATGCAAGAGACAGAACACAAAGAACACAAGTATTTTGTTTTCAAGAATGCAATATATTACCAGAGAGAGGTTGCGAAGCACCTTCACCAGCAGGTGTCTCAGAAGGAATATGGATCTCTGTAGCAGTTGGAGATGATGAGACAGGGCTCTTAGGTTCTGTCACTAGGCCTTCAGTCAAGGTTTCCCCTATGAAGCTAATCTTAGGGTCTACCTCAACATCCAGTTGACTAATGACATTGCCTGATTGCCTAAGTCTCCTTCTTAAGCTAAACTCTGCAGTGATCCTGTCTTGGATTCTTTTAGCCAGTCTGTCAGCTTGTCTTGATTGGCTTGGGTTGACAAGTGGCATGTTGACTAGATCCAGACCTTCATAGTAGTCCAAGGTCTGAAAATTGAAGACTTCTTGCTGTCCTTGAACTCTTATGATGATTAGGGCCTTCCTGTTGTTGTCATACCTCTACCCAATGATGTGATTGGAAGATGGTGAGGGTGACATAGCCCTTGGTATCCCATCCTCAAACAGACTCTGTATGAAGGAGTCTGTGTAGTCCACATCAATGTGAACTAGAGGAGGTTGCTGAGAATGCATAGTTGCAAGTGGGGATGGTGAGTCCTCAATGTCCATTCTCTCTAAAGAACTCCCAGGTTCTGTGGCTGTAATGACTTTCTCCCCCTTTTTGGTAGCATCACCCACTTTCATAGGTGAGCTGGAAGATAGGTCAAACACATCCACAGGTTCTTGTGTTCCTGGTTGAGCTCTCCTTAAGGGTCTCCCGACTAGTTTTTCCTTAAGATATGAAATCTCAAGTTGCTGATCATTGATCTTGTTGTGTAAGGTAGTCACCTGAGATTCAAGGTGACTGACCTTTGAGACTAAATAAGTGCATGTTTTAGACAATTTTTGCACCAGTAGTCTCAAATTCCCCTCATCTTCATCAGAAGATTCATTGGGGGATGAATGTACTGGACATATCTAGGAAACATGTAATACTCTAAGGAGTCTAAATTAGCAAGTAAATTTGTATAAACAAACTGAGAATACCTGAATTTGACCCCCTGAACCATTCCATGGATTATGAAGGAGAGATCCTCAGGAATCTGGTCCCATCCACCGTGCTTGTTTGATAAGCTGTGGATGACCACATGGAGCAGGAATCTCTATTGGGATGAGACCTTCCCTTTCCTAAAGGTCTTTACAGAGAAATCTCCCTCATATCCCATCTACTCAAAAGAATGATTGACAGCTTCCTTGGGGAAAAACACCTCACCTTCTTCATCATCCAACTGAAGATGTCTGTTGATGATGGCCGGAGTGATGAAGATTGTTCTCCCCTACACTATGGCAGACAGCGCCTTCTCCCCATCCATAATAACCTCTTGGCAGGTCTTCCAGAATTCAAGCAACTGATCCTCATAGAGTGGAGGATCAATGGTTAGGGAGGTGAAGTAGTTTGACAGAGTTAGGAAACGGCAAAACTCTGAGAAATGAGGATCTTTCTCAGAGCTTAACAGAGTAACCTGATTGTGTTATCTGTGTAGCTGCATGGTAAAGTTGGGATCATTTCTGTGAGCAAGGTTGGCCATTTTGAAGTAGCTTAAAGACGAAGAAAGAAGAAAGAAAGAAATTTCAGAGAGAAATTTGGGATTTTAGGTTTGGAGGAAGAACAGATGATAGAAAGAGGGGGAAACCGTTGGGTTTATATGTGAGAAGGATTTCAGATAAAGTTTAATGAAAGAGGATAAACTTTGAAATCTGGATGTCGGTCCCACCTCTGAAAAAGTAGTTTGCTTTTGCTCAAAAAGTAGTTTTCTTGGAAGTCAAAAAGCTTCCGAAGGTTAATTATCTTTGGAAGTTTTAATTAAAAAGCTTCCGAAGGTTAATTATCTTCGGAAGTTTTAATTAAAAAGCTTCCGAAGCTAAAATGACTTCGGAAGAATTTTCTGCGAGATTTGAAAATTTTGCTTCGGAAGAGAAATTAAAACTTTAATGCTTTGTATATAAACCAACAAAGCTTTCGAGAGTTAATTTTGCTTCGGAAGTAAATGGTCCTTGAAAATAAGTAAGTGTCTGAGACAAGTATTTAAGCTTCGGAAGATAAATTTGAAGACTCTTCCGAAGGTAAATTTCTTAGACAGTTATTTATTTTGAAGGCATGATTTACTTCCGAAGTTAAAAGCATAACTTTTGAAGTATCAGAAATTTTCAAAAATGTAAGAAAAATCTTCAAAAAAAGAAATTTTCATCCAAAAAAAACAAGATCTTATGAAAGTGATGAACTAGACAACTTAGGACACACATAGATTTTAAAGAAATAATAAGAATTAGTTTTAAGAAAAGCTTACTCAAAGTTTATCATCCCAATAGCAGATATTAGATATTTAAATCTCTGTTCATCAAAGGCCTTTGTAAACAGATCAACATATTGTTCATCTGTGTAAACTTTGACTAGTTTAATTAATCCATTTTCATAGTTATCTCTTATTAAATGATACCTAATATTGATGTGCTTTGTCCTTGAGTCCTGCACAGGGTTCTCTGTGATTGAGATAGCACTGTTGTTGTCTATATGAATGGGAGTCTCCTTGAAGTTTAACCCATAGTCCAGCATTTGATTTGAATCCAAAGTACTTGAGCACGGCAGCTTGCAGCAGCAATGTATTCAGCTTCAGCAGTTGATGCAGAGACACAGGATTGTTTCTTGCATTGCTATGAGACAACCCTTCCACTAAGAAATTGACATCCCCCAGATGTAGACTTTGCAGTCATGTTGCAACCACCATAATCACAATCTGTATAGGCATACAGATTGAAGTCAGAATTCTTAGGATACCATAGTCCAAGTGTTGATGCACCTTTGAGGTATCTTAGAATCCTCTTCACAGTGATAAGGTGAGACATCTTAGGGTTGGCTTGATATCTTGCACAAATACGTGTAGCAAACATGATATCAGGCCTGCTAGTACTAAGATACATAAGAGACCCAATCATAGCCCTATATAGGTGCTCATCTACACACTCCCCCTCAAGATCAGGTCCAAGAGAGTGGTTTCTGGCTATGGGTGTCTTAGCAATCTTACAGTCAGTCATATTGAACCTTTTGAGTATGTCCTAAACATACTTTGACTGACTTATGAAAATGCCACCTTCAACTTGCTTCACTTGAATTCCCAGAAAGAAATTGAGTTCTCCCATGGCACTCATTTCAAATCTGTCTTTCATCAGCTTCTCAAAGTCTTTGCAAAGCTTTGGATTAGTTGAACCGAAGATGATGTCATCCACATATACCTAAACTAGCCATATGTCTTTTCCTTGTTCTTTGATGAAGAGAGTTCTATCTATAGTACCTCTCCTGTATCCATGTTTACAAAGATACTTAGATAGTGTCTCATACCACTTCCTGGGTGCCTGATGCAGCCCATAGAGAGCTTTGTCAAGCTTGCAGACATAATCAGGATGATCAAGATCTAAAAAACCAGGTGGTTGTTTGACATAAACCTCTTCATCTATCACTCCATACAAAAAGGCACACTTCATATCAAGTTGAAAGACCTTGAAGTTCTTGGATGCAACAAATGCCAGGAATATCCTAACTACTTCTAATCTTGCCACTGGAGCAAAGACACCAGTGTAGTCAATCCTTTCTTCTTGTGTGTATCCTTGAACAACCAGTCTAGCTTTGTTCTTGATGATGATGCCGCTATCATCTTTCTTGCTCCTAAACACCCATTGGTTCCAATGGTAGTCTTCCCAGAAGGAAGAGGACAAAGGTTCCAAACTTTCTGCCTTTTGAATTGAAGCAGCTCTTGTTGCATAGCTTCAACCCAACTTCTATCCTTTAGAGCTTCATCAACTTTCTTTGGCTCTATCTGGGATAGAAAACAAGAGTGAAGACAAACATTTGCTTCATGGGTTTGTCCTCTTGTCTTTACCCCTAAGACAACATCTCCAATGATGTTTGTGGTAGGGTGAGACTTATGGATCCTAAGCTGAGGGATCACAACAAGTTGTTGAGAAAGATCTAAATTAAAGAAATTTTGATCTGGCAGGGATGTTTCACCCACCACATCAGCACACTTTTCAAGTGAAACTTGATCCAAGCAGTGTGTGACATCATTGATGTTCTCTTAAATGGTGTGGTTAGTGGCATCAAGAAATTCTTGGTCACTGTCACCACCACCATTGTTGTCTTCCACATTTAAGGTGTTCTTATCTGGTTGTAGAGCCTCTGAGCTAGAATTTGAAGGCATACCAGATGTATCAGCTGAATTTGTCATTGTTGTACTGACAGAAACCTCATTTGCAGAAGTGGTTCCAACTGGATCTAAAGATATATGACTTGAGGATCTTCCAAGCTCAAATCTTGGATCAGGATCACCTGTATTTAAATTTGCTGCAGATCCTGAAACATTCTCAGAAGATTTGTTGAAACAGTTGGTAACCAAATCAAGATCAAACAACCAATCCGGACCACAACCAGCAACATAGGGTGTATGTTCCTTGAAAGTCACATTGGCTGACTCCTCAACAATTCTAGTTCTGAGATTGTATACTCTATAAGCCTTAGCTTGGGAAGAGTATCCAATAAAGTGTCCATCATCTGATTTCTCAACAAACTTGGCAATATGATCTTTGGTATTCAAGATGGTGCAAGGACATCCAAATGACCTGAGAAAACCAATGAAAGGTTTCCTCTTATGCCAAAGTTCATAAGGAGTCTTGCCATGAGTCTTAACTACTAAAACTGTGTTATACAAATAGCAAGCAGTGTTGACTGCCTCTGCCCAGAAGGTGATGGGCAGTTTAGAGTCAGACAGCATGGTTCTTGCAGCTTCAATCAGTGTCCTGTTTCTCCTCTCAGCAACACCATTTTGCTGAGAAGTCCTGAGAGCACTCAATTGTCTTGTAATACCATTTTCATCACAGAATGTATCAAGGATATGGTTCTTAAATTGGTTCCTTAATCACATCTTATGATCTTGACCTTGTGATCAGACTGATTCTCAATCTTTAAGATGAAATTCTTCAGAATCTCCGGAGTCTCATTCTTAGTTCTGAGGAAAACCCAAGTGAATCTTGTAAAGTCATCTGTGATCACTAGATAGTATAAGGTCCTTCCTAAACTCATTACACTGGTGGGGCCAAAGAGATCCATATGTAACAAGTGTAGGGATGTAGTGATGGAGTTCTTTTCCTTAGGCTTGTGACATACCTTATGTTGCTTCCCTTTCAGGCATGCAACACAGTGGTCATCACTTGTAAACTCTTTCTTTGGCATTCCAGTTACCAAATCATGCTTAATTAATTTATTCATGTTCTTAAAGTTTACATGGCACATTCTTTTATGCCATAGGAAAGACTCATCACTATTGGCTTTAGACAGAAAGCATGAAACTTCTCTAGAGGGAGAGGTTTCTTGCAAATCCATCGTGTACATGTTTCCTTTCCTGGGGGCTCTAAGCAGGATATGCTCATGAGGAATGACCACACCAGGCTTAAGAACAATGCACTCATGCTCAGTAAAGAGCATGTTATGACTCTGATCATAAAATTGAGATACACTCAGAAGATTGTATCCAAGCTCCTTAACAAAGTTTACCTTTTCTATGCTGAGCTTACCATTTGTGACCATGCCCCTGCCAGAAATGTAGCCACCTTCATCTCCTCCAAAAGAAATTGGTCCTCCATCAATCCTTTCAAAGTTCTGGAGTAGTGACTTATTGCCTGTCATGTACCTGGAACAGCCACTGTCTATGATCCATACATTTCTGTCTTTCTTCAACTGTCCCTGCATAAAGAGAATGATTAGTTACATTTGGAAACCCAAGCCTTTCTTGTCTTGGGCTCATTAATAGAAGGTAATTCAACATTAATAGATCCTATGGTTGTACTAAGAGGATCTTGAGCTGTTGTTTATGGAGAAATCTCAGTCACTTGGTCTTTCTTAGACATCCACACCACCTTTGGAGTCTTGGACTTGACCTTCAAAACTTTTGAAGCTTTTGGAACTTCAAAAGTTTTGATGACTGAACCTTCGGAAGATTTTGTAGACACTGCAGCAGACTTCAGTGCTTCGGAAGAATTCCTTTCTTCCGAGACCAAATATTCTTCTGATGGGAATTTTCCACTTCCCTTCTTGTTAGATTTGGAGCTTCCGAAGGGAAAAGGTTTTCCTTCCGAAGCTTGAATCTTCTTAGAACTCTTTGAAGCCTTTGTTTTGGTCATATGGACAGTACCATTAGGATTGAAGAGACAATCCTTGGCAATGTGAGTGGTACTTTCACACATGACACAATTCATTTTCTTCTTCACAAGAGCCTTTTCTTTGGAATAGGACTGTCTTTGGTCACATCCCTTCTCCACCTTCATCTTTGCAGATGATGAGACAATTCTCTTGGGCTGAGGACTGTGCTTGGAGTTTGATGGTCCAGGCTGTGCAGCAGTGGTACACAGTAGATCAGTCTTCTTCTTGCTGCTGAGATGAGTTGAACAAGAACCAGAACTCTTAGCAGAAGAGTTTTGGTTGATGTCTTCAGTCCCTACCACTTTAAACCCTGCAGAGATAAAAACTTGTTTCTGCTTAGAGTCAAAAGTAGCCTTGACCTCTTGAGCCTTCCTTGCCTTTCTTTTTCTCTTTCTGATCAAGTTCTTTCTCATGGACTTGGTCATCACAGTCTTCACTTTCTCCTCAGAACGATAGTGGCCCTTCTTGGAATCCTCCTCTTCACTCTTTTCAAAGGTATTCTTCACTATCTCTTCTTCATCCTCTTCACTCATAGGATCTATGAGAGGAAGCTTATCTTCACAAGTTCCACACCTAGGATATCTTACTGACAAGATTGTGTGTGGAGGAGCTATCTTATTGGATCTCAGTCCCTGCCTATTTTGATAGCACACTTTGTTGTGCAGGGATGAGGATATCATATTCTTGAAGGTCTCCTCTTCAAGAACACTCTTTTCTGCCCTGGCTTTGCTGATCACAAGCTCAGCCTGGCACTCAGTTAACTTGGTTATGAGATCTTTTATTTGAGTCCTAAAATTTGTGTGTTCATGTTTTAGAACTGAAATGGTTTTCTCTAAGTCCTCTATTTTCAACTTATAATCATTTTCAGATTTTCTAAAATTAGATTTTAAAATGTTTAAGGACTCAAAGTCAGATCTCAGTTCCAAGTTGTAGGACTTGTACCTGTTAACTTTAGCAATGCATTCAGGAGTACAGATAATATTCTAATACCTGGCATCATCATGATCAGCCATTAGTGCTTGGTTTGGAGAAGCATCTTCCACCTAAAAGCTCCAGTTAAAGCCTCCTTCTTCAACAGCAACAACAACTTGCTGTTTTGACTTCTCATTATGGAGAGCTTTGTCAGTGTAGTTTGGTCTAGATTGTGTTTGGCCACCACTTGTTCTAGGTGCCTTACACTCTCTGGCAAAGTGGCCCTTCAAGTTACATTTGTAACACTTGACTTTGCCTTTGTCCAGTCCAAACTTTCCATTGGTCGCATTGCTTGGAAACTTCCTTCTAGTCCTCTTGTAGAACTTCTTGGCTCTGTGACTGAGAAGAGCCATCTGCTGGACTATTTCCATATATTCCAGATCTTCTGGATGAATACAGTCCAGGTCTTCAAGAGTAAAAAGAGAGTTGCAACAGCTTTCATCAGAAGACACAAAAGCTTGAGAAGAGCTTGTCTCTTGGAATGGGCTTCCTTGAGTGTAGTTCTCCTTTGGTGTCTCTAGGAAGGTGATTAAAGGACCTTTTGGTGAGTTGTCAGGGTAGCATAAGAGATGATGTTTGGGTTCTATGCCATCCCTTTCAATCACATGTAGGGCTGAACCCATCTGATTATTGGAGTTTTCAGATGAACCTTGCATGTTCATCTCCATCTAGTAGCCACTGAGAATCCCATATAACACTGTCAGAGTAAGAGTTTTGATATTTTCAGTTCTCTTGGCCACCACACAATAATGTGTCCATTGCCTAGGAAGTGAGGACATGAACTTCCTTACAATATCTCTGTTTTCAAGAGAAACTCCTCCATCCACTAGGGTATCCACAATCTCAACATACCTGAAATACTGCTGAGTCATGGTTTCACTTGTTTTGAAGGTGAAGTTTTCAAACTATTGCTTCAAGAGATCCTTCTTGTTCTCCTTGGCTTCAAAAGAACCTTCATACATCAGTTTCAGTGCATCCCACAACTGCTTAGCTGTTTTGCACTTCTTGAAACCTCTGTATACAAAGTTTGGAAGGGCAGTTTGAAGAGCTGTCATGGCTTTTCTGTCTATCTCTACTATCTTCCTATCTTCATTCCAAGAGCTTGTCTCTTGGAATGGGCTTCCTTGAGTGTAGTTCTCCTTTGGTGTCTCTAGGAAGGTGATGAAAGGACCTTTTGGTGAGTTGTCAGGGTAGCATAAGAGATGATGTTTGGGTTCTATGCTATCCCTTTCAATCACATGTAGGGCTGAACCCATCTGATTGTTGGAGTTTCCAGATGAACCTTACATGTTCATCTCCATCTAGTAGCCACTGAGAATCCTATATAACATTGTCAGAGTAAGAGTTTTGAGATTTTCAGTAACTTCTAAGATTTTGCAATTAGAGCATGTTACTTGTGGGGAAGGTTACCTAAGTTCTCTTTAGTTCAACTACTTTGACCTTTAATTTTGCTTTTGGGGAAAGATAACCATCTCTAAGATGATTTCAAGTTGTTTTACTTTCATCAATCTTAGGTTACGCTTTTCTGTCTATCTCTACTATCTTCCTATCTTCAAGAGATCCTTTTTGTTCTCCTTGGCTTCAAAAGAACCCTCATACATCAGTTTTAGTGCATCCCACAGCTGCTTGGCTGTTTTGCACTTCTTGAAACCTCTGTATACAGAGTTTGGAAGGGCAGTTTGAAGAGCTGTCATGGCTTTTCTGTCTATCTCTACTCTCTTCCTATCTTCATCAGAGCAGTTTGGGAATCATACCAGCACCAGTAGCAGAAGGGGTGCTGGGTATTGAAGGTCCATTTTCAATAGACTCCCACATTCTTGAATCGAGAGACCTGATGAAACCTTCCATTCTTAAACACCAGGTATCAAACTCATCAAGAGTGATCAGTGGGGACTTGTTCATGGTTCTAGTTTCCATATCAGTTTTGGAAATGGCTGCCATTTGAAAAGTTTTAGTATTTGTGTGTGTGAGGGATCTTAAGATGGTGAGATCTTATATCAAAAGCCTGAGAAGCTCTGATACCAAATGCAGGATCGTTGAAGGGTTAGTTACAACACAACAACACAAAGAGGAGATTAATTAAACTTGAATCAAACAGTAAACTGGATTAACCAAGTGTTGAGATACTAAGAACACAAGTAATGCAAGAGACAGAACACGAAGAACACAAGTATTTGGTTTTCAAGAATGCAGTATATTGCCTTCTCTATGTTCTATTACAAGTTTTACAAAGCATATTCGAAAGATACAAGAACATGAGATACTTATACTACATCCTACAGTCGGCTATACTTTGAAAGCCAGCTGGATACAATTGACTAGACACAAACAAAATCAATTGTAGAGTCAAAAGGCAGATTGCCTTTTGACTTGTGACTATGACATGCCATAGCTCACATCCTTATCTATTACAAAAAAGATAAAGTACATAAAGTAGAAAGTTACAGACTCAAGACCTTAATGTACAGTTACCAAAAGCATGGACCTTTTCACCACCCATGTAAGTTGGTGACTTGCAGAGGTGCAGCGGAAAGGTGACCAGCTTTATGGAACAGTACATCAGATAAAGCATGTTACTAAAAGTCTTCGGAAGAAATCTGTCTTCATGAGTTGAAGCTTCGGAAGACTTTGTCTCTGAGGCTTCGGAAGACTTCATGTTTGTCTTTGGAAGATATTGGTCTTGGCTTCCGAAGATTTCACACTTAGAGTATTTTATGTTTCATGTGTGAAACTTCCTAAGCTTCTTCTTTAATGCACTTGTGCAGCATGCAGGAAAGACTAAAGATGTTTAGGTTGCATCAGCCTCTTTATTAATCTCTACAATAATGACTCTTCCTCTGATGAAGAAGCTGTGGAGACTGATCAGAACAACCAGGAGCAACAAGTTCCTCCTACTGCAAGTCCACAAGCATCTGACATTGATGCCTTTGAGTTTTCAGAATCTCAAACTCCTACTACCGCAAATACTGAACCGAATGTTCATAATCTTGATTCTGAGGTAGTTGTTCCAACCACTCCTGGATCACGACTAAATGTGTATCATCCTTTGGATAATGTCATTGGAGATGTGAGCTGACTATGCCTCGATGATGGAAAAGGGTATCTTCATGATGGTGAATATCGTTGTTTTGTGTCTCAGTTCGAGCCAAAGTATGTTAGTGAAGCCCTGAATGATGAGGCATGGGTGAGTGCCATGCAAGAAGAACTTCTTCAGTTCAAGAAGGTAGGTGTATGGACTCTGGTGGATAGGCCTAAAGGTGCTAAGGTCATTGGCACAAAATGGGTCTTGAAATGCAAGAAAGATGATCAAGGCGTTATCATCAGAAATAAGGCTCGACTTGTTGTTCAAGGATTTCGACAAGTCGAGGGCATAGACTACAATGAAGTGTTTGCACCCGTGGCAAGAATGGAAGCAATCCGTATCTTCCTTGCCTACGCATTGTATATGAAGATTAAACTTTATCAACTTGATGTGAAGAGTGCATTCCTTCATGATGAAATCAGAGAGACAGTGTACGTCAGTCAACCCGAGGGATTTGATGATCCATATCATTGGGATAGCGTTTACAAAGTCGACAAGGCTCTATATGGGCTTCATCAAGCTCCTAGAGCCTGGTATGAGAAACTCTCGACTCACATTGTGAAACACGGTTTTCGCAGAGGTGTCATTGATTGTACACTGTTCATAAAAGAAAAGGATGGAGATTTACTGCTTGTCCAAATCTATGTCGATGACATAATCTTCGGTTCAAAGAACGAAGATCTATGTAAAGAGTTTGAAGCAGTAATGAAGGCTGAGTTTGAGATGAGTGCCATGGGAGAGATGAAATTCTTTCTTGGGTTACAGGTGGATCAGACACCAAAAGGGATTTTCCTACATCAGACCAAGCGGGAGTTTGTAGATACATGTGTCCCTAGTTTCTGAACTTAATGTAATATGTTTTTATTGTCTTACACATATGTAATTGTACGGGTACTTAATGAAATACAATATGTGGTTGTGCTTATAATGTTGAATATTTCATTGATTGGTATGTGATAACGCTTATTGAACTAACTATATAGGTTGTGGTTGTTTGAATAATATCTAAATCAATTAATGATTATGAAACATATTCATACTTAATCATGTGAAGTTCTCGTGCGATTGGCCCATGCTAATGGACCATACGCATGAACAACTTCATGCTAATGAACCAGTTGTATGAATAAACCAGGAGACTACATAAATCGCATGATTGAAACATGAGATTGACTCAGTCGCACAACTGAACACTTAGTCGTGCGAATGGATCAACCGCATGACTCAATCGCACGACTGAACCATGCAAATGGTCCAGTCGCACGATCGAGAAACCTTAACCTATAATTACCACTTAAATCGTGGAAAAACGAGACACTTTGAATAATTCGATACCCAGACGTACCCTAGCCGTCCAGAGACCTCTAGTAACCTGTTCCAACTTCAAAGATCGCAGTAGATCGATTGCTAATCGTTCTTGACGTTTAGATTCAATCTTTAATTGATTCTACGTGGGTTTTCACTGATTGGATCGCCAATCAAATAGGATTTCGCACTATTTGATTCGGTATACTCATAAATCTGTTAGTATTTGTCCAGTACATGATCCTAACAAGGTTTATTGGGGTCGGGGGAGGGGGTGGTGGGGGAGCCACCCCTCTTATTTGTTTTCATCGAGTGTAAATTTTTAGTACGGTAGTGTAAATTATATATATATATATATATATATATATATATATATATATATATATATTATCAGTTTCGCCCACCTTAAAAGTATTTAATTTCGTCCCGCACCCCCTATGAGAGTGTTCAAGCTCCGCCAATGTGCAAACCTGAAGATCATCTAAAAACACAATGTTGCTTCTATAGCTCCAACTAAAGAAAGCTACATTAAAGGTGACAACACAAGACACACCTCACTAAAGTTCTTTTCAACATATGACCTATAGAACGAATAGAAAGTCGATATGTGTTAAATTTCAAATAAAGTGAACATTTAGCTGACATATTAAAAAAGATCTCTACCTATACGTAGACTCAAAGAACTACCACATAAAATAAGTTGTTAACGAGTTTAGTGTATTTCATTTTTTATTTTCTATTTGGTTTTCTGTATATAACTATATCATTGATCAATAAGATGAAGTTTTTCTAAGAATTCATTTTTATGTACTCTTTGCTTTCTGTTTCATCAATCTATACTACATTATAATGCACGAAGGATGAATACCGGCCAAAATTAATAGATTTGTGAATTTTAAGCACAAAGTACAACTAAAGAAATCAATTTAACAAGGTTATTTGTGTCATTTAAACACTACTAAAAGAATGAAACTTTAAACTTATTTACACTTAGACATTTGTATCTCCGAAAAAATCAATATTTATAGATTTGTTATAGTTGTACAGATGAAATCTTGTTTTTAAAAATCTCTTTTTGTAATGACACGTGTGTCATTTAAACACTGCTAAAAACGTGAACATACAAATATATATTTATATATTGGTACCTTAATTGTACAAAACTATATTGATATATTTATATATTGTTACAGTTTACACGTAAAACAGAAAATGTTTTTCTTTTTATTAACATTTTAAGCTATATTTTTCAAACATCTCCGTTGTCTACATGTACGTGGAAGGTCAAGTCCCTTGGTCAAATGCATGTGATGCTAAGATGATAGAATAAGTCATACACGTGTGTTCTAATTTCTATGTTTATTTGTTAGCTTGGGTCATCCGGATTATCCAATGATCCTTTAAGACATGTTTTACAAACCTTAAAAAAATTACTTTTTATTTTTTGGAGGGGTAAAAAGATCAAAATACCCCTCCAAAAGTCACCAAAAGTAGTGTAAGGCCCCGTTCCCGGAAACCTCACAGTCGGTCATTCACAGCAATTAAAAACATTAAACATTATAACTATGCAATCTTAAGCAGCGGAATTAGTTTATCAAAAATCATTCATTTTATTTAAACCACTGTGGTTGAGCAATACAGCACTATTTAACTGGTTACAAAAAATTGTTTTACTGTATTACAAAACAACAGCAACATAAAGTACGAATGGATGTCAGTCTTTCCCTACCGAGTAGTTTCACCCTCGTGCCATCCTCAGCAATAATTACCTGCCAACTGAAAATGTATAAAAGTCAGCGTTGCTGAGTGAGCTCTAGTTTTATAGGTAATAAAATACTTTCTATATGTTGTATATGAAAATGCTCTTTTTGTAAATACAACTCTGTACTGTATATGCGAGCACGCATCAACTATATGAACAATCATTGTTCATTCTCTTTACTGTATGCTTTGTTACAATGCATTCTTTTATATTTATCTTTCACTGTCTATGGGGACCAATGAGCAATACCCCAACTATGTGCGTGATGGAAAACGGGTGATGGGCCATCTATATCCCTCAAAAGGGTCAACTGTATCCCCCAAAAAGGCTCTACGTACTGTGTACAAGAACGACCCAATCACCCATGGTACGCTACAAGGGTCCTGCCAATCTCAATTGATTGGCCCTGTGTGCACAATAGGGTAGCTAACCCGCAGCACAGTTGAGCTAACGACACCACGGATGTGTCCCTCCTATGAGCTTGCAAGACTTGTTAACATTTTATTATGGTTCCTCTTCTTTTCTTTATTGCTCTTTCACTTTATTATTACGATATACTTTACGTTACGATAATAACATACCATGTAAAGTCACATACTATAAGTAATAATAATAATAATAATATCAATGATAAGTAATAAGGAACATCATATGTAATCATAACATGCGTGGAACATCATCATTACTAAGCCCTAGTCAACTCTGGTCAAAACCCTAAAGCACAGACTCCTAGAAAACTCTGTAAAATTTTCTAAGTGTTAGGCGTATGGGAAGTATTTAGGCACATGAGCCCTGTTTGGGCGTTTTACCACTATGCAGGCGCATCAGCCAACACTTAATCATTTTATCACTTAGGCGCATGAACTATTCGGGCACATGGTTACTATTTGTGCTTATGAACACTTAGACACATGAGCAATTCAGACGCATGGACACTTAGGCGCATGAGCCACATGGGCGCATGGGCACTATTGGGGCGCATGGACCTACACTTGGTCGTCCAGTTAACATTTCTAGGCGCATAGGCCACTGTTCAAGCGCATGGGCTATACTTAAACAATTCTAAGGTAATCTTAGGCGCATGGGCTACTGTTTAGGCGCATGGGCTACACTTAAATCTTTATAAGGCATTTTCAGACGTATGAACCTTCTGTGTAACTTGTTCTTTGCATGTTTTCATACACATTCATCAAACCCATCTGTTCTAAGCTTAACATGACTATTCTAAGCATGAACAACCTATAAAATTCAAGAATTTAACACTTAACAAGCATAATACATACGGGTAACATACATAAGCTTTGTAAAAACATTTTAATACATTTCCAGCCCTAAACATAGCTAAAACAAGTAAGAATCAGGGTCTAGAACTCACCTGGTGCAACTTGGGTTTTTTCTTCCTTTCTAACCCGCTTGCAATGAGTTCAAACACCTAAAACAACACCAGACACACACACACACGAGCACAATCGCAACACATAAGCACATAAGCATATAACCGGGATAAAACCCATCATAAACATATGAAAACCTTGAATTCTTACCTTGAATTCACTTCCCTTCTTCTTTTTCTTTAGCCGAGAGTTTCTCTGCTCTCTCTCTCTAAAACCGGGTGAAGATGATGATGTGAAGTGAGGGTGGGCGGCCATGCCCACCTTTACACCAACTTTTCAAAGATTTTTGTCCTTTTTACACTTTTAGTCCCTCCACTTGGACTGAATTGCCTTTCTTTCGTTTATTCTTTATTTCTTGTCTTTTAAAAATAACCGGGTGTTACAAGTCCACCCCTCTTATATAGGTTTCGTCCCCAAAACCTGTTATTCCTCAAACAAACGAGGATAATGCTGTCTCATCTCCTCCTCAGTCTCCCATGTAGACTCGGATCCCTTCTTGTGCTTCCACTGTACATGCACAAGGGGAACCACTTTATTTCTCAACCTCTTTTCTTTACGATCGATGATTGCCACTGGTTGCTCCATATGATTGAGCCTTTCATCGACTTCAATGTCCTCCAATGGAACAATCATGTCTTTATCAGCTAAGCACTTCCTCAAATGAGATACATGGAATGTCGGGTGAATTCTACCTAACTCATCTGGCAAATCCAATTTATAGGCCACCTCTCCTACTCGAGCAATGATTCGGAAAGGGCCTATATATCTTGGGCTCAACTTGTCCCGCTTCCTGAATCTGATAATACCCTTCCAAGGTGAGACCTTCAACATAACCCGGTCACCCACCTGGAATTCAATTGGTCTGCGTCGTTTATCGGCATACGACTTATGTCTATCTTTGGCTGTCTTCATGAAGGCTTTAATCTTTTCGAGCTTCTCAGTCGTAGCCTCGATTACCTCGACGCTTCCTAACTCTTTCTGACCAATGTTACCCTAACAAACGGGTGTTCTGCATCTCCTACCGTATAACATCTCATATGGTGGCATACCAATGCTGGCATGATAGCTGTGTTATATGAGAATTTGGCTAACGGTAAGTGGTCGTCCCAACTTCCACCAAAATCGATTACACATGCCCGAAGCATGTCTTCCAACCTTTGAATGGTCCTTTCTGACTGACCATCAGTTTGGGGATGATAAGTCGTGCTAATACGTAACCTCGTCCCCATGGCGTCGTGGAATTTCTTCCAGAATTTAGACGTAAACCGGGTGTCACGATCAGACACAATGGACACCGGCACACCATGACGAGTTACAATCTCCTTGATGAACAAGTCAGCCAACCTCTCGGATGAATATGTCTCGCGGATCGGTAGAAAGTGAGCACTCTTCGTCAAACAGTCAACAATTACCCATATGGCATCGTACCCCTTCGGAGTACGTGGTAACTTTGTAATGAAATCCATGGTGATGTGCTCCCACTTCCATTCCGGTATATCCAAAGGTTGGATCTTCCCATACGGCTTCTGGTGTTCCGCCTTCACCTGTAGGCAAGTAAGGCACTTACCCACATACTCCACCACGTCACGCTTCATACCTGGCCACCAATAATTTTTCTTCATATCTTGATACATCTTTGTGGCACCAAGATGAATGGAGTATCGAGTCTTGTGAGCTTCATCCATAATCCTCACACGTAGATCCCCGAAACGAGGATTCCACACCCGTCCAAATCGAGTTTTAACACCAAGTGTGTTTTCACTCAATTCCCCAACCAGACCTCTCATTCTTTTAGAGTTTAGATGATCTTCTCTTAATGCCTCATCCTGAAACTCCTTGACTTGCTTCATTACATCAGAGGTCATGATTAGTTGGTATGCTTTCACTCGAATCGGCTCGGGCCTCTCCTTCCGGCTAAGAGCATCGGCCATCACGTTGGCTTTGCCCGGATGGTAATGGATCTCGCAATCATAATCCTTTATAAGCTCCAAGCATCGCCTCTGCCTCATGTTCAGATCTTTTTGCTCGAAGAAGTACTTCAAGTTCTTGTCGTCCGTGAAAATGGTGCACTTCATCCTGTACAGATAGTGCCTCCAAATCTTTAGTGCAAAGACCACGGCTGCTAGCTCCAGGTCATGAGTAGGGTAGTTACCTCATGAACTTTCAACTGTCAGGAAGCATAGGCTATAACCTTCCCTCTTTGCATTAATACCACCCTAACCCCGAGTAAGAAGCATTAGAATATACCACCAAATCCTTACTTCCTTCGGGTAATGACAAGACAGGAGCTTGAGTCAACCTCACATTTAACTCCCCGAACGCCTGTTCTTGGGCTTGACCCCACGTAAACTTTACATCCTTTCGGGTCAACTTGGTCAGGGGAGAAGCGATGTTGGAAAAGTCCTGAATGAATCATCGATAATAACCCGCCAACCACAAGAAACTATGAATCTCGGATGGCGTCCTTGGAGACTTCCATTGCATCACAGCCTCAACCTTAGCAGGTTCTACCATAATCCTCTCTGGATTTATCACGTGACCTAAGAATGAACTTCACGTAACCAAAATGCGCATTTGGAAAATTTGGCATACAACCTCTCCCTTCTTAAGGTCTCTAACACCTCCCCAATGTGATCGACGTGCTCCTTCTTGCTCTTTGAGTAAATCAGGATATCATCAATAAACACAATCACTGATTTATCTAACATTGGCCAACACACTAGATTCATCAAATCCATAAAAGCAGTTGGCGCATTGGTCAGGCCAAATGACATAACAAGGAATTCATAGTGACTGTAGCACGTGCGAAAGCTATTTTAGGGATATCCTGCTCCTTCACCTTCAGCTGATGGTAACCAGATCGAAGATCTATCCTTGAAAACCAACTGGCACCTTGGAGCTGATCAAACAGATCATCTATCCTTGGTAGGGGGTATCGGTTCTTCACTGTCAACTTGTTAAGCTCCGGTAGTCGATGCACATCCTCATACTACCGTTCTTCTTTACAAACAGGACTGGAGCACCCCAGGGAGAGATACTCGGTCTAATGAACCCCTTATCGAGCAGCTCTTGCAATTGTTCCATGAGTCTTTCATTTCTGGGGGAGCTAATCGATACGGTGCCTTGGCAATGGGTTGAGCACCGGGTATCAAGTCAATTTGGAACTCAATCTCGCGATCCGGTGGCACGCGGGTAAGTCTTCGCGAATACGTCCGGAAAGTCACACACAACTGGTACATCAGATAGTTGCGGTGTTGGCGCGTCCACATCCTTACATAGGCCAAGTAGGCACTACATCCACGCCTCATGCACTTTCCCGCCACCGCCATCGAAATCACCTTCGGAAGCGTCATGACGCGATCTTCATAAATCGTAACCAACTCCCATCGGACGCAACTAATCGAATCATCTTCTTGCGACATATGATGTTCGCTCATAGGTTTCTAACCAGTCCATCCCTAGTACAACATCAAATCCACCTAGGGGTATCACATGTAACCTAGCAACAAACCTATGACCTTCTAGTTCTATGGCACAGTCCTCTATCACATCAGTAATTCTAGTGGACTTACCAATAGCAGTTTCTACATCAAATGGTTGTACTGACCTTTCTACTGATAACAGGCAACTTAGCGCAAAAGGTAGTAGAAATAAACTCTACTAGCACCAGAATCAACAATATAGAGGCACAAGTTTGGTTTACTAGAAACATACCTGACACAACATCGGGATCAGCTCTGGCTTCCTCCCGGGTCATAGTGTGTGCTCTAGCACTTGCCCTCTGCCCTCCTTCTTTCGGCTTCTTATTTCCCGCTTCCGAGCTCTCCACCCTCGGCTTCTTACAGTATCTGGCAATGTGGCCAGGCTAACCATACCTGAAGCATACATTCATCCCCATCCTGCCACTCTCCAGCATACTCCTTCACATTTACCACATTTCTTCCTCCCTACACCAGCTGTGACCACACGTCGGTCACCTACCTTCGCACCTTATTGTTTGGGGCGACTCCACCACGTCCAAACCGTTTTCCATTCTAGTTCCTTCCATCCCACTCGTTTTCTTCACCTCAGCCACCACCACCACCTCGCGCTCATCATATAATCTACCAGCCAGATCAACCGCTGACCTAAAAGTGCTCGGTCGGGCAACGATCATATGCCTACGGATATCCGTTGGCAGCCCTTGGATGTATCTCTTAGTCTTTCGTGACAGTGGTGTCACTTGATCGGGCACCAGTCGCGCCATTTCATTGAATTTAGTGGTGTACTGCTGGTGTGTCATTGTTCCCGCCTCCAGTTGCAGGAACTCCCTTTCCACTTATCCATCTCTCTATGAGGACAGAATTCCTCAATCACTAATTTCTTAAGTTCAGGCCATCTCATCCTCCCAATGGCCCTGCTACCCTCGGCTTGGACAATGTTGTCCCACCAGCACAAAGTCGAGTCCATAAGAGAGTGGGTAGCAAATTTCACCTTCTGATCTTCACGGCACTCACTGATATCGAGGACAACCTCCATTTCCCTCACCCACCGGTGAGTAGCTGCAGCAGTGCCATTTCCGTAGAAAGTAGGGGGCTTGCATCTCATAAACGCCCCATAGTTGCAGCCTCGGGTCGCCTCTGGCGCAGGCTCTTCTTCTTCCTCGTTCTCATCATCAGAGAGAACCGTTTCCGGCTCTGGTTGTTCTCGTCCTCCCGAGGACCTGTTCCTCTCCTTTCTTTCCCCATTCCTTAAGGCCTTGATCACTTGGTCACCACAGACAGTAGAATCGTCTGCATGACCTGGTGAACCTCTTCCACCACAGCCTCCATTACTGAGGCTCTCAGATTGGCGCTCTCGTCGCCACTTCCGGATGAGGGGTCTCTGGTTCTTCATAAACACCTTCTCTACTCTGGGTCTCCCTCTTTGGGTCGCGGAGCAGCACCGTGACCTCCACCACGAGAGGCTTTTGAAGATCTACCGCCAGCCATCCTCTATAAGCACACTATAAGATTCAAACACTAACACGGTCATTCAAGGTAATACTCAGTTTATGTCAAGTATAGTAAGTCCCTAATTACAGTGGCCAGTTGTGATTAGCCACTTACTTTACTCTTCATACCCAAGCATCTCCTATCCTGACTTAATTAGTATCTAAATCTACTAAGAGCACATAATCAAATAGCATGCGCACATAATACCGTTAACATTAGGAAAAGACATACCTGATGGTACGTAGCTACTCGGGCTGACATCCCTCCATTTGTCCCATTTTCAGTTTAAGTTTAGGTTTTAAAAGTTTGTTTTAACACAATTCTCTTAAACTTTGGCTTTGATACCAACTTGTAAGGCCCCGTTCCGGGAACCTCACAGTCGGTATTCACAACAATTAAAACATTAAAACATTATAACTTTGCAATCTTAAGCAGCGGAATTAGTTTATCAAAAACCATTCATTTCATTTAAACCATTGTGGTTGAGCAATACAACACTATTTAACTGGTTACAAAAAAATTGTTTTACTGTATTACAAAACAACAACAACATAAAGTACGAATGGATGTCAATCTTCCCTACCGAGTAGTTTCACCCTCGTGCCATCCTCAGCAATAATTACCTGCCAACTGAAAATGCATAAAAGTCAGTGTTGCTGAGTGAGCTCTAGTTTTATAGGTAATAAAATACTTTCTATATGTTGTATATGAAAATACTCTTTTCTGTAAATACAACTCTGTACTGTATATGCGAGCACGCATCAACTATATGAATAATCATTGTTCGTTCTCTTTATTGTATGCCTTGTTTATAATGCATCTTTTATATTTATCTTTCACTGTCTATGGGGACCAATTAGCAATACCCCAACTATGTGTGTGATGGAAAACGGGTGATGGGCATCTATATCCCTCAAAAGGGTCAACTGTATCCCCCGAAAAGGCTCTATGTACTGTGTACAAGGCCGACCAATCACCCAGGGTACGCTACAAGGGTCCTGCCAATCTCAATTGATTGGACCTGTGGCACAATAGGGTAGCTAACCCGCAGCACAGTTGAGCTAACGACACCACGGTCGTGTCCCTCCTATGAGTTTGCAAGACTTGTTAACATTTTATTATGGTTCTCTTCTTTTCTTTATTGATCTTTCACTTTATTATTATGATATACTTTACGTTACGATAATAACATACCATGTAAAGTCACATACTATAAGTAATAATAATAATATAATATACAATAAGTAATAAGGAACATCATATGTAATCATAACATGCGTGGAACATCATCATTACGAAACCCTAGTCAACTCTGGTCAAAACCCTAAAGCACAGACTCCTAAAAAACTCTGTAAAATTTTCTAAGTGTTAGGCGTATGGGAACTATTTAGGCACATGAGCCCTGTTGGGCGTTTTACCACTATGCAGGCGCATCAGCCAACACTTATCATTTTATCACTTAGGCGCATGAACTATTCGGGCGCATGGGTACTATTTGTGCGTATGAACACTTAGACGAAGCATGAGAAATTCAGACGCATGGACACTTAGGCGCATGAGCCACTTGGGCGCATGGGCACTATTGGGGCGCATGGACCTACACTTGGTCGTCCGTTTAACATTTCTAGGCGCATAGGCCATGTTCAGGGGCATGGGCTATACTTAAACAATTCTAGGTAATCTTAGGCGCATGGGCTACTGTTTAGGCGCATGGGCTACACTTAAATCTTTGTAAGGCATTTTCAGACGTATGAACCTTCTGTGTAACTTGTTCTTTGCATGTTTTCATACACATTCATCAAACCCATCTGTTCTAAGCTTAACATGACTATTCTAAGCATGAACAACCTACAAATTCAAGAATTTAACACTTAACAAGCATAATACATACGGGTAACATACATAAACTTTGTAAAAATTTTAATACATTTCCAGCCCCAAACATAGTTAAAACAAGTAAGAATCGGGGTCTAGAACTCACCTGGTGCAACTTGGGTGTTTTTCCTTTCTAACCCGCTTGCAATGAGTTCAAACACCTAAAACAACACCACAAACACACACACACGAGCACAATCGCAACACATAAGCACATAAGCATATAACCGGATAAAACCCATCATAAACATATGAAAACTTGAATTCTTACCTTGAATTCACTTCTCTTCTTCTTCTTTCTTTAGCCGAGAGTTTCTCTGCTCTCTCTCTCTCTAAAAACCGGGTGAAGATGATGATGTGAAGTGAGGGTGGGCGGCCATGCCCACCTTTACACCAACTTTTCAAAGATTTTTGTCCTTTTACACTTTAGTCCCTCCACTTGGACTGAATTGGCTTTCTTTCTTTTATTCTTTATTTCTTGTGTTTTAAAAATAATCGGGTGTTACAAGTAGGGATCTTCGGGTTTCCATCTTTTTAGTCGCAAGATTTCTTTAACAGTTACAGCAGCTTTCGGAACACCATCGAAGGTTAGATTTGATTCGGCTCTTCATCTTCAATTCTTTCGTTTCATCTTCACTGAAAGGGAATTCCTCTCTATTGCTTCTTTTGATGCCTGTAGCATGTAAGAATTATGCTTCTGTTTATTTTTGGAAAATTTGCACTTCTCATGTCAACACAAACATGAATGCTTGTTTTTGTAGTTCATGGTTGTAGTCTTCTTAATCCTGAAATGATCATGTGGTTTTTCATTTCTCTCAACTAGCCTACGTTCTTCACGTATTTTGAATTTGTTTTGAGTTTACAATTGATTATGGATAATTGGTGCTTGACTATGATCAAAATACTTATTTTTTATATAAATTAAGGGCATGACAAACAAAAAGAGCTAACTACCACTTAGTGACTTTACAGAGGATTGAGTAGTAGCATTGTAGAGATGGAAGTCCTTATTATGGTACTTCTACTTATGATTTGGTTTTGTAAAGGTGCGAGTGTTATATGAGGGAGGTGGAGGTCATTAGAGGTGGAATGTTGGAAGAGTTAGCTGTATCATCGGAGCCAGAGGTGTTGAAGAGTGAGAAGTAGGTGTAGTGTCAGTTGGAGTTAGGGTTGGAGGATTAGGAGGGTTGGGTTTTGGGCAACAAGATAGGTGATTAAAGGAGGTGGATTTGTGGGAGTAGAAGGTGAGGGGGATGTGACAATGGTCGGTATAAGGTAAAAAGATAGCAAGCATCAGGAGATGGAGTGATTGGATTGGGAGATAGAGTGACCATGGGAGGGATTAGCAAAAGCTTAGTAAGAGTAGTCTAGGCAACAAACGAGGATGAGGAATTATGAATTAAAGAGACAATATTAGGTGACAAGCTGCCAATTAAGGCACCGTACAGAAGCCTATCCTAACAATACCAAGGAAGGTAATCAGGATTAGGAGTAGTAGTTGCTCCTGTGTTTGTGTTTTGGAAGGACATGGATAGGAGCCATCAATAAATTTAAAGAGGTCTAGACCTTGAAAAATAGCTTCCACCTGGATTTTCATGGGAGGTAATTTATTGAGGTAAGTTTAAGGGAAGATGGAAAAGTAACGAGAGTAAGGTGGAAGGTGTAGCAGGGATGGAATTGATGGTGGTGCTTTGGAGGCTGTTGTCGGATGACATGATTGAATTAGGAAGAGTGATGCGCAGAGGAAATGGCCTGGAAGTGATACCATATAAGATAAAGAAAGTTGTTAATCTTTGATTGATTTTCATTGATAACTAGCCATGACCTTTATACATAGAGAATACAATAGAAGATCCTATAAACCTGGATCACAAACTTGACCTAGACTATTTCTATTAGGCTACAAATTAGAAACAATGCAAATTTAAATTTAAATGACCGGAGAGAATATTTAGGAATTAATAGTAGCTGGCTTCTACTATTTGTAAAAACAATACTATATTGTTTCTCTAAATAGTGATGCTATTATGTTGATATTTGTCTATTTTGCTTTCGGTACAAGACTTTAAAGATAGTTGTGCTTAAGTTTCATTAAAATTTCAACTTATTTCTTAAATTGATAACCCCAAATGAAAATTATATTGATATGATTTCATCACTTGGTTTTCTATAGCTTCACTTGTAAACTTATGTTGTTAATAATATAGACAGACAAGGTGTCAACTTTTGTTCCTTCATTGTTTAATGACTTTAAATGGTATTTTAAAATATAATATGATCTCCGGTAATAATTTATGTAAGCTATAAAATTTCTGAACATTAGAGGAAGTTGAGTACAGAGAAAAAGTATTAGAGATTGCATTGTGAGTTGGGAAATGGATGATGGAAATTGAATTTATATGTGTTTTTGGACAAAGATGCACAAAAAGACTGGGTACGGACCCGACCCAGACCCGGGTTCGGGTACAACCCGGTACAGGGTGTACCGGTTCGAATCCGGAAAAAAACAGGCGGGTAGAACTCGGTTTGTGTTTTTTAGGATTTGCTAGAACCCGGCCCTACCTGAACCCGACCCGAATCGAACCCGACCCGGTCGAACCCGAGTCCAACCCCGTTATTACCATTTTTTTAAACTAGCCGTTTTAACGGCTATATAGCCGTTGGGATTAAATTTTGACCGTTTTTTTGGTGTTTTTTGCCCCTTAAATTAGTATAAATAGGTGTGGGTTGATATGGTTGAGTACCCAAGCCTCAAACACAAAAAAACATACACAAAAAATACTCTCGTTTTACATTTCACTCTCTCATCTTACACTTTTACTCTCAAATCTCAATATGGCTCACTCTCAATCTTCCGTTGGTCAAGGTTCATCCAACTCTCCAACAACATCGTTCGTGTTCTTACACACAATCGTAAGATGGATGTTTGGTGAAATTGGAATATGGTTGAGTTGAGTGACAGGCCTATAAAGACTCGTTGCAAGTTTTGTGGAGCTTTGCTTGCTAAGGATCTAACATGACTTTAAGCAAACACATTAGCAAGAAGTTTTGTAAGTCGTTGAAAAATAATCCGGATTCGCACAAACACAATTAGGTGGAGACGGTGGAATCTTTAATTACAACGTTAATGAGGTTCGAGATCGAATGACGAAGTTCGTGATTCAAGAAGCTTTGCCTTTTAGTCACTTCGACAACCCTCGGTTAACCAACTTAATTCAAGAGACGCTTCAACCTCGTTACACTCACGTAAGTCGTATTACACTTAGACGTTATTGTTTAAAATTATGAAAGCAAGCAAAAAATGATTTAATTGCATTATTTGAAAATATAAATACCGTGTAAACTTAACTAGTAACGTTTGGTCGGCGCCACATGATTTGCCCGAATCGTACCTTTGTGTCACCGCTCATTAAGTAGATCTCAGTTCATGGCAAATATGAAACATACGATTGTATTTGATCTATTTCTGTATCACACACAGAGAGTTTATTTACTTTATGGAAAATGTAATAACTACTTTTAATTTACAAAATAAAATTTTTAATAGCATTTGATAACGTTTCCAACAACACCAACGCGGTTGAAAATTAAAATTAAAATATATTCCGAATGCAAACGGTGATTTTTTCATACTCGTTGTGTTGCACATATTATTAATTTAGTAGCGCAAGATGGCCTATCGTACCATTTGTGATAACTTTATAAAAGCTTTTCGATTTATGTTACACGACGTTTTAAAAAAAAGTAGAAAAAGATATCAAGCTTATAAACAACTTTATAAGGATACATAATCTAATTTTTAGGGCCTAATTGGGATGTGGAATTCGACTTGTCACATGTTTGATTATGCTTTAAAACAAAAAAAGGCACTTTAAAAGCTTTTCATAATAGTCTTTCGGATAATTGTGAAGCCGACCTGTTTCCGGATTGGGTTGGAAAAATATTGATGTTTATCTGAATTTCTTGACTGTTTAAAACTCAACTATAAAATTATCGAGAGTTTATTATCCCACTAGTTATTCGATGCTTCAAGAATTATACATCATGGCTTTGAATTTTAAAATTTTCAAAATAAAATTAATATGTTTAGAAAAATGATAGAACCAAGAAACAAGTTAAAAAATATTTTTTTGAGTTACCATCCGTTTTACTTGTGCCGCTGCTTTTAAATCTTTTTTAAATGTTCCGGGGGTAATGTTTGATAGACGAGATAATTGACAATTTGGATATACATGACGAAAACCCCAAATTTTCAACTGCGGCAAAAGAAGTTTTTAATAAAAGTTTGAAAATAATTTATAATTGTTATTTATATATATGGGCGTAACGTAAATATAACTACGCCAAGAGAATCAACCTCAAGTGCTAGTACCTTGGTTAAAAACCCAGTTATGACTATGTTGAATGTTGTTCGGGATGTGATAGCTAAAGACAAAGGGGTAACGCCTCAAAAGCAAACTTGGTATATATAGTACAACAGATTTTATTTCCACTATGACTACTCATGATTATCATGCATTTGATATTTGACTTGGTGAAAAGGAAAGAAATCCCAATTTCCAATTCTTTCCGCTAGGGCTTATGATTTACTAAGCGTCCAAAGCTTCTATGGTAGCTTCGAAGTCTGCGTTTTCTTTTAGTGGCAGGGTAATATCATTACAGAGAACAAGATTAACTCCGAAAGCGGTGGAGATGTGCATTTGTTTAAGAGTCACTTAGACGCGATGGATCGTATACAAGACAAGACAAATCTTGAAGACGAAATTGCAAACGAATCTAAAGTACACGATGAAGAGGTAGAAGGAGTATCTTCTGTATATCTGACGACGAATTAATATTTGATGAAGCCTCTCGAAGAAAATAGACGATTAGTTAAACAAGTTTTATATTATTTTTTATTGATTCGTTAATGTATTTTTAAGTTGTTTTAATAAATAAATAATAAATAATGTTTATTTATGTTGTTATAAATGTTTTTTTAATGTTGTTTAGATGTTTTTTTAATGTTGTTATAAAATAATAATAATAATGATGAAATAATGATAATAATGATAATAATAATAATAATAATAATAATAATAATGATAATAATAATAATATAATAATAATAATAATAATAATAATAATATAATAATAAAACCAGGTTGTACCGGTTTTGTACCCGACCCGACCCTAACTGGGTAGGTCGGTAGGGTATTAGTCACCTCGACACGACCCGGGTTCACCAATACCCAGGTACAAAAAAAACTCGACTGGACCGAACCCGATTTGAACCCGGTTCCGGCCCAAAACCCGAAATGTGCATTTCTATTTTTGGATGGGCTATGCCATATAGTGTAAGTTTTTTTTTTGAGTTCTACTTTGAACTTACAGAAGAAAAGGGTCGCTGCTCGATCATGTAATGGGTAATTTTGTGTTGGTTGAAATGTTCTTGGGATTTCTACAACTTTTTCAATTGATGGACGTGCCAATTACGATTACAAAACATATTGTTTCAATAGTAATCTGCCTTTTAACAAACTTTAAGAAGTTTTGTGCCCCTAAAACTAGTATTTAGACTCTTTTAACCCACAAGGATAAACATATCTTGCGGGTCGAAATATTCAACATTTGCAAATTTTATAAAAATAAGAATATATGAAATACATGATTATGAGTGGTAACACACATAAACTATGTTCTATAAACTTGATCACTTATTTAGTTATTTGCAATTAAATGTTATCAAATTGATCTTTAGTTACATGTTAGAGTGGTGATAATATTAACATTTTGCTTTCTACTACCAAAAAAGATACTAATTTGAACCTTTAATATAAATTTACCATTTTGTGGATCCCACTTTTAACCTTATGCAGGTTGAGGGGACTTAGGTCGTCGTAACGCACATTGGACAATGACTAGCTGATAAAACAGTGTAATTTGTTGTTGCAAGATTGAGAGATTCCCTAACAAGTTGTAAAAGGTTCATCTATGGCTTCGCGCGAGTCCCTTACTCGTGTATAATAGTTATATAAACTATAGTGAACAGGCCTAGGTTTGGTTCAACAGAGTTGGGCCTATAAGGTTTAATGGGCTCCAAAATACCATGATAGTAAACCACAAAAGATTCAAACAAGACGACCCTAATTCTTAACCTATATAATGCACGCTCTCTTCATCTTCAACATCTGCTCGTTCATCACAATAATCGCGCCGCACAGCAGCAGCAGCAGCAGCAGCAGCAGCAGCAGAGATCGATATTCCTATCAATGGCGGTCAGCGAGCTCGCTTGCACCTACGCTTCATTGATCCTTCACGACGATGGCATCGCAATCACCGTATAGCAACTTCTTAAATCCATCTTCCTATTTTCATTTTCATTTTCATTTTCATTCTTGTAGTGATTTTTGTTTTTGTATCTGATTTCAATTTCATGGTGTTTGTAGGCCGAGAAGATCGCTACGCTTGTAAGCGCAGCGAATGTAAGCATTGAGTCGTACTGGCCTAGTCTGTTTGCTAAGCTGTGCGAGAAGAAGAATCTCGATGACTTGATTATGAACGTCGGTGCCGGCGGCGGTGGTGCTGCGGTCGCCGTTGCTGCTCCGGCCGCCGGTGGTGGTGCTCCGGCTGCCGCTGCTCCTGCAGCTGAAGAGAAGAAGGTATGCGATTTGTTTTTGTTTTTGATTCTTTGGCTGTTTTAATTGGTGGATTGATTGGGTGATTTTTGTGAATTGATTTTGGTTTGGGCGTTTTTCAGGAAGAAGCAAAGGAGGAGAGTGATGATGATATGGGATTCAGTTTGTTTGATTAGGGTTTGCTCTGCGACTTGTAATGGTTCTTTTGCTAACTCTGGGAACCTATTTGATAGTTGTTTTTTGTTATTCATGTGCTTGAGATTTTGTATTTTTCACACAGTTTTCGTATGGAACAAAAAGTGATAGCTTTGATTTTGGCATTTACTTTACACTTGTTAATTGCATTTGTCATTATTTTTATTCTCACTTGAGGCTACATCTAGTTTCAACCATTTATTGCAAGGACCTCAATGTAGTTGCTCTTTTAGGGTGTGGTTGGGATTGCTTGTTAGAACAGTTTACTGCAAGTTGATACAATAACATTCTGATACATGTTTTAAGTGATTGGTAATAGCAAAGTGGTTATGATTTATGATTATACGATTTTTGATGAAAAGTTTAACATTTTTGAACAAGGGAGTTGACTTGTTGAACATTTAGATCTTATTTTGGTTATCTTTTAACTCATAATTAAGCAGAAATTTTGGTTATCTTTTAACTCATAATTAAGCAGAATAGCGAAACAATCACTCCCTTGGAAATGCTTGAGAAGGTCTTTCATGATACTTTGTTGTATTATTGCTTTCTGCAAAACTTGCACTGATACTTTTTAATTTACATGAATATGTTATGCATATGTAGTTGACTTCACATTGATGATTCTATTTCAGTTGTACTTGTGTAGTTTTTTTTTATGATTTTCATCAGTTAGGTATAGAAAAGCCTGTTATGTCAGTTAACATGGCATTTTTTTGTGCTAGATTATCAAAAATCGATTCACATATTGGTAATAGTTATCTGCATTTGACGCTATATCCTGAAGATTACATATGAATACATCATATTTTTTGGTTGGACAAACTTTCCTTGTATAGTTTCTTGATGTGATATTGTTTTGTTGCAAGCTTTTTCTTTTGGAACCATCAGCCGCTTCATCTTTTTGGTTGTTTCAAAACATTCCCTGTCTCTCAATGCGCCTCTGGGTAACCTGTTTTTTAAAAATTTGCGGATCTATCAATATCCATCTTGCTAAGTGCTAACTAATGGGATAAGATAAAAAGTTAGCTTGTTCTAGTGTTAGATAAAATGTAGCTTGTTCTGGGCGTATACCTTTTACAGGCTAGTGTTCACTGATAATAGAATATCACCTGACATGCTACTTGGATGTTCTTTTTCTTCTATTTCTTTGCCATTATCCATACTTTAAGTTGATAAAATTGCATGCATTCCATTGTGTCTTAGTATAGTACTTGATTGAATGAGCCAACTTGTATAATAAATTCAACTGGATGTGGTTTCTACTCTTGGGACCAATGGCCATGTCACTCCTTAGGACAAGAAACAATAAGATTAAGAGAGCACAGTTTTTTGATGAAGTAGCAAAAATTGCACGCAAAGCTAATTATGTAACAAGTGATGGTGTAGTTTTGTATAGTATATGAAAACCTGATGCTTTGAATGGCATGAGTTCATGCAACTTTTATTATCAATCAGTGACAACTTGAATGATCTAGAACTAATTTTGGTTTGAACTCATTGTTGGTCAAATCCTTGTGGTAACCCAGGCGTGCTAGCTTAACTCATTGTATGTTACACAAGCTAGTAGTCAAATAACAAATGGTTGAGTTGGAAACCCTTGCAACAATCATTTCAACCCGAAACTGGTTTTGGTTAGGATTGATAATTCAAGTAGCATGCAACTCTTGCCATTCAAGAATTAGTTTTTCAAAAATTCTCAACAGGATTAGTTATTTACTTCGATTATGGTTCAAATCAAATCTTTTCAATATGATTGATGGCTACAAGTATGATGCTGATATTGAAATTCTAGAGTTCATTGTATGTGCAAAGCATTCGCTCTAGTTTCAGTAATTAAGTTCAGTTAATAGTTGTTAAAACCTTACCCCAACATGTTAGCACACTAAAGAAGTATTCTTGTATTCGAATTATTAAAAGATGCTTACGATAAAAGTTCTTGATTATATTATTGATAGAACGCATCCCTTATATAGAGATGAAACAATTATCTCTAACCATAATTCTAGAAACTTTGCTAACTAACTCATGATAAACATAATGCTAACTAACTTATGATAGACATCAATTCAAACAATGATAATTATCTTTAAGACACCCCCGCAGTTTGAGCGGGCGGATGACAAACGCTCAAGTTGGAACGGAACGATTAAAAGAGCTGTCTGGATAGCCCCTTTGTGAAAATGTCTGCATACTGGAGCGAAGACGGGACGTGAAGTACGCGGATGTGGCCCACCCGACCTTGTCTCGGACGAAGTGGATATCAATCTCAATATGCTTGGTTCGTTGATGTTGAACCGGATTGTTTGACAAGTAAACGATTGAAACATTGTCACAATAAATTACGGATGCCTGTCGTAATGGAGTATAGAGTTCGAGCAACAAGTTAAGAATCTAAGTGGCCTCGACCACAACATTAGTGACCCCTATATACTCTGCCTCTACGCTTGATCAGGACACTGTAGGTTGTCGTTTAGACGACCAAGAAATAAGATTGTCTCCAAGGAAGACACAACAACCTGATGTAGACCGCCACGAGTCCGGACACCCGCCCCAGTCGACGTCCGAGTAAGCCACCAAATGCGGAGTGGAGGACTTAACAATACGAAGGCCATAATCAATCGTGCCCTGAATATACCTGATAATACGCTTCATAAAGGTAAAATGTGGATCTCTCGGCTCATGCGTGAACAAACAAATCTGTTGGACGGCGTATGTGATATCTGGGCGCGTGAATGTAAGGTATTGCAGGGCCCCGGCAAGACTCCGATATAGAGTCGGATCGGAGAATAACAGACCATTTGTGGCACTAAGTTTGGTGGAGAAGTCGACAGGTGTGGTGCATGGTTGGCATGTTGACATTGAGGCTCGAGCAATTATATCTTTGGCATATTGTTCCTGTGACAAGAAAATGTCATGTGTGTGGGGAGTAACCTTAATCCCAAGGAAATGATGAAGACGTCCAAGATCGGTCATTGCAAACTCATGTGAGAGAGTGCGTATAATGTCATTTAAAAGAATATCATTGGATGCCGTCAGAACAATATCATCCACATATAATAATAGGTAAACAATATTGGTAGCATCATTGTTATAAATAAATAGGGAATTATCACACGTGCTACTTTTAAAACCATGAGAGGTAATATAAGTGGCAAACCGGGTATACCAGGCCCGAGGCACCTATTTGAGGCCATAGAGGGATTTCTTTAAGTGACACACGTGGTTAGGGAAGCGTTTATCAACAAACCCCGGGGGTTGGTGCATGAACACAGTCTCATGCAAGTCCCCGTGAAGGAAAGCGTTCTTGACATCAATTGGTGAATGGGCCAAGAGCGCGAGACAACCAAAGATAAAACTGTCCGAATAGTAGCCGGTTAACCACCGGGCTAAAAGTGCCATCACAATAATGCCCACAGTTTGAGAATTGCCATTTGCAACCAAACGTGCCTTGTAACGTTCCAAAGTCCCATCGGATTTGAACTTGTGTTTAAATAGCCACATGCACCGGATAATGGGGCGGTTCGTAGGACGAGGGACTGTTGGATCAAGAAGAAGGCTAATGCAACCAAAACTAAGTCACTTAGATAATTTTGGTACTAATGCAAAGGCTTCCGAAGCTTAGCATGGAACTTCCGAAGGTTGTAGAGTTCTTCCGAAGACAAAGTGAAAGATCAACTTCCGAAGACAAAACTCTACTTCCAAAGTCAAGTGTATACTTCCGAAGTTCCAGCCTTAGAAGAATGAACTGAAGACCACTTCCGAAGTATGATGAAAAGAAGAAGTCTCCAAGCCTTGGAAGAAGCAGCCTCTTCCGAAGTATAAGTGGCTTCGGAAGTACTTACTCTTCCGAAGCCATTTAACCTTCGGAAGACACTGCTATGACCAGTGGACACAAGTATGGTCTCTGACACTCCGCTGCAGACCTCTGATACTGTTTGTCTTCTTCTTAAAGATCCATGCAGCTGACCATACTTTATTCCACTATTCACCTTTTCATGATAGTACATGTTACCAACTTTAGTTGGTGACAAAAGGTAAGTCAGGGACATGTCCTGACTACCAAATCTCAGATAAGACTTTATCTGAGATACCTTAAACTTTAGTCTTGTAGTATAGACTTTAGCTATAGGATCCCAGCTGGTATCAAAGTATATCCGGCTGTAGGTAGTATTATATATAGGTTCTCTTTGTAACTCATTGTAACAACAACAACTGCTTGTAAGAGTCTGTATTTTGAGTTGAGAAGCAATATATAAAAGTACCTTGAAAATTACTTTCTGTGTTTTTTATTACTTTCTATATTGTGATCAACTCTTACTAATTCTATCTTAACCCGAGTGTTGTTCTAGGTGAGTTTGAGAGAAAAACGTAAGTGTTTTGTGATAACATCGACCCTGCAATTGGTATCAGAGCTTCTCAGGCTCTTGATTGCGTGATTTCACCATCCAAATCAACCTGTTTTTCACTCCTTCCTACAACCCACTCACTCAAATGGCCTTTAACAAGTCCGAGGTAGAGATGGGAACCATGACAAAGGCTCCCATCATTAATCCTGAAAATTTCAGGTCTTGGAGCAGGAGAATGGAAGGCTTCATCAGATATCAAGATAGCAGGATGTGGAACTCCATTGTCAATGGCCCGTATAAGCCTAAGGTGGCATCACCTGGTGGAAACGGTGCCATAATAGAAAAGGTTGTAGAAGATTATTCTAATGAAGACAGAAAGAAGATGGACATCGATAGCAATGCTATGACCATTCTCATGACTGCAATACCAAACTCCATTATGGTGGGATTCGAGCACTGCACGACTGCTAAAGAATTGTTTGATGCACTTGCTCAGATGTACTCAAGCTCCAATGACTCTAAGAAGGACTCATAGAAGCAGCAGTTCGAGAACTTCACTCATATTGCTGGAGAGACCCTCAGCCAGCAGTACTTCAGGTACATGGATCTTATCTTTTCTCTTCAGTTTGTGAAGATCACTCCCGAACTTAGAGATCGTACTAGAAAGTTCATGAGTGCTTTTTCAAACGAGTGGACTTTTTACTGTGTCTCTATCAAGAGGACAGAGAACTTGAACACTCTCACCGTGACTGGACTCTACGACATCCTTGATGGATATCGCTTAGAGATGGAGAGTAAGAAGGGCCACCAAACAAGCAGACCCATGAGTCTTCCTGCTAGCAACGCTTTAATGGTTGCTGAAGGCTCATTACCCCCTCAACCTCAGCATTTCCTGACTTACCAGCAACAATCCTGCTCTTCTAGACCTTACATCACTTTTCCTGAGACTCCAAGGTCTCAACAGGCTCAACACAACTCCTTTCAGGAAAGTTATGCCTTTGTCTCAGGAAGTGGACACTCTGGTGATTTTCAATACTGCTTTGATGATCTTGAGTGTTTTAGTCCCGATGATGTAGAGTACGTGGACATTGTCCAACAGATGGCTCTTTTAACTTACAGAGCGAAGAAGTTCTTTAAGAGAACTAGAAGGCACTTCCCTTAAAACCCAACTACCAGCAAGTTCGGTTTGATAAGACCAAGGCAAAATGTTACAACTATAACCAACTGGGTCACTTAGCAAGGGAATGCAAGGCTCCAAGACCAATCCGGGAACCCCACAGGCCTCCACACATCCCTCAACCTCAAAGCCCACTGAGAAGTCAACTGAAACAGCTGCAATGGCTCAAGAAGTTGACTGGAGCTTCATGGTACAGGATATGACTCCTGCTCAAGCTCTCATGGTCAGAACAGATGATGCTCAGGTATATGAACATCTCTGCACTCCAGCCTGTATAGCTAAAGTTAAACTCTATCATGATTACAATATGGAAATCAGATATGATATTGAGTCTTTAAATATCTTAAAATCTTATTTTAAAAGAGCTGAATCTGGCTATCAAAAGAAAATTGAGGAGTTGGAGAAAATTGTGTCTCTTTTAAAACATGAACACACCAACTACAAGACTCAAATCAAAAATCTGATATCCAAATTTTCTGAGGCTCAAGCCCAGCTTGTCACTGCTGAGGCTCAGGCCAGGAAGCATGCTATCTCTGAGCAAAACTTCCAAGCTATTCTTGCATCTCCTCCCACTCCAAACTCTGCTATCAGAACAAAGGAGGGTTGGAAACAATAAAATTGCTCCATCACACCCCTATGAGTCTATAAGACAGCCTAGATGTGGTACTGAAGAGCAAGAGGTTCCAACTGTTGACCCTTCCTCACCAGAGTTGAAGGATGAAGCAACAATAGTGGTCACTACAGGGAAGGAACAGGTAGATGTACCCATCTCCTCATATGAAGAACAAATCCTAACCACTAAGGCCAGAAGAAGCAGAGCTAAAGCTGCTAGGAGAACTACCAAGAAGGTGGTTGAGTCCAAGCTGAAGATTGACCCCAAGCAGAAGGGTGTCTTTATCTCAGCTGGATTCCAAGTGGTAGGTACTTCTGATTCAGGAAAGGAGTGTAATACCAGCACTTCTGTCCTGCCAAATGATCAGAAGTTGAAGGGAAAAGTTGCTGATGAAGAAAAGAAGCTCAAGAAACAGCAACCCTCACATTCTCAAAGAGCTAACATTGCATGCATAATGTGTGGTCTGTAAAACCACATGGCAAAAGATTGTTACTACAATCCTGCAAGCACACATTATGCAAATAATGTTAGGAAAGAAGGAGTCAAGGAAGGTTTCACATTTGGACCTTTTCAAATGGTTCAAGTGATGAAAAATGGAAAGCTAGTTTCGGAAGCCAGGTTGCTTTCCGAAGAAACTCCTTCTTCCAAAGGGAAAATGGCTTCGGAAGCAAAAGCTACTAAGGTTCGGAAGAAAAGAAAGTTCTCTTGAAACCTCCCCAGAAGAAGACTGCTTCAGAAGAAAAGGTGGTGAAGACTTCTTCCGAAAAAGAGAAGCTTCGGAAGATAGCCATACTGCTAAAGCTTCAACAAGCTCATCCTCCAAGATCAACCAAAGGATGGACTGGAAGATCAAGGAAGATGCTGCAGCCCAAACCTCTTCTTCAAAGACCTCTATTGAACCCTCATGCATAACATTTGGTTCAATTATGTCATTATCTTTGGAAGAACCCAAGACCTGCAAGGCTTGGGCTTCCAAACAAAACTAACAATCTCATCTTATGTGCAGGGACATCCATATGACAAGAACAACAATATCTGGATTGTAGATAGTGGATGCTCCAGGCACATGACAGGGAACAGATCTCTCCTTCAACAATTTCAGAACTATGATGGAGGTCCTATCCAATTTGGAGGTGAGGCAGAGGATATATTTCTGGCAAAGGGAGTATATTCAATGGTAAATTAAAGGTTGACAAAGTTCACTTTGTCAAACAGCTTGAACACAATCTGTTAAGTGTTTCTCAATTCTGTGATCAAAAGCATCAAATGCTTTTCACAGAACATGAGTGCATTATCCTCAAACTGGGATGACAATTCCTCCGGAATTGGTGCTTCTTAGATCTCCCAGAAAAGGGGATATGTACAAGCTTGATATGAACAATGCTTCCCCAATGGGTGAAGTATCATGCTTTCTTTCCAAAGCTGAAGTGATGAGTCAACACTTGGCACAACGTATGTGTCATGTAAATTTTAAGACAATGAAGAAATTGACTAAAAATAACTTGGTACATGGTTTGCCTAAAAAGGAGTTTTTCTGCAAAGATAACTGTGTTGCATGCCTGAAAGGGAAACAACGCGGGACATCTCATAAATTCAAATGTGTTAACTCTATCACTACTCCATTACACTTTGCACATAGATCTCTTTGGTCCCACAAGTATAATGAGCATTGGAAGGAAATCATATTCCTTGTGATAGTTGATGATTTTACAAGATTCATATGGGTATTCTTTTTAAGAACTAAAGATGAAACTGCTGAAACACTAAAATCTTTTATTCTTAAAATAGAAAATCAAATTGATCACAAGGTTAAAATCATTAGAAGTGATCAAGGGACTGAGCTTAAAAACTTTGTTCTTGAATCATTCTGTAACTCAAAAGGGATTGCCAGATAATATAGTGCTCCAGAACTCCTTAACAAAATAGTGTTGCTGAGAGGAGGAATAGGACAATATTGAGGCTGCTCGAACTATGTTCGCTGATTCAAAACTACCTCTAACATTCTGGGCAGAGGCAGTTGCAGAACAGAGTTCTTGTAGTTAAGCCCTATGGAAAAACCCCTTATGAGCTATGGAATAAGAGGCCACCGTTCATTGGCTTTCTAAGGTCCTTTGGCAGCAAGTGTACCATACTTAACACAAAAGACAATTTAGCAAAGTTTGCTGAAAAGTCGGATGATGCTATCTTTGTTGGATACTCTTCTAGCTCCAAAGCTTACAGAGTATACAGCATTAAAAATCAACAATTTGAGGAGTCATCCAATATAGTTGTTAATGAGCACACTCCTTATGTTAGGGGGAATGGCCCTGATCATATCTTTGATTTAGAATTGTTTTTAAACTATTCTAAACCATCTTGTGAGAATGTTTCAGTTGGAACAGGTGCTCAAAATGATGTTGATGCTGCTGCTGATGATCAACTGTTTGAGCTTCCCAGACCTAGTCCAAATTCTCCAAGAGCTGCAACAAAAGTCTCCACAATTCACAGATCTGATAGCTTGACTATATCAAGGAATTATGAAGCTTCTTCAAGTGAATCACTCCCTAAGCCTCAAAAGTCATCAAGTGATCCACCACAACACCAGGCAGAAGGAAGAAGTGTTTTGAAGGGACAGGAAACTATTAACACCACTTCACAGCCAACCATTGATGATGTTTCTCACTCATTCAATCAGTCCTCATTGAATGATTTTGAAACAACAACAGGACAAAGTGTTCCAGTTTCTGAGCAGAATATGTCCAACCTGGATCTATCTCTGCAATTAGAAGTGATTCCTCGCCTTAGGATTCATAACACTCGTCTTGCTGAGAACGTCATAGGGGATGTCACTGAGGGTGTGAGAACAAGAGGACAGACTCATCATGGGAATGTCTGCTTGTACTCATGCTTTCTATCCCATATGGAACCCAAGAAGGTAGAAGATGTCTTAAAAGATAGTAGCTGGCTTGAATCGATGCAAAAGAGCTGCTTCAATTCAAGAGACAGAAGGTATGGAACCTATGTCCGTTACCATCTGGTCAAGTACAATAGGCACTAAATGGGTTTTCAGAAACAAGAAAGATGATAGAGGCATGATCATCAAGAACGAAGCAAGACTTGTAGTTCAAGGATACACACAAGAGGAAGGAATTGATTATACTGATGTCTTTGCACCAGTTGCAAGACTTGAGGCAGTTAGGATCTTCCTTGCTTATGCTGCATCCAAGGACTTCACTGTCTATCAACTTGATGTCAATGTGCATTTCTATATGGGGATATAGATAGGGAAGTCTATGTATGCTAACCTCCAGGATTTGAAGACTCACAACACCCCAACTATGTGTGCAAATTGGATAAAGCTCTATATGGGCTGCACCAAGCACCTAGGCTGTGGTATGAGACATTGTCTCAGTTTCTTCTGAAGAACGGCTACACTAGAGGTACCATTGACAGACTCTCTTCATCAGAAAGTCTGGAAAGGACATCTTGCTCGTTCAAGTCTATGTTGATGACATCATATTTGGTTCTTCAAATGACCAGATGTGTAAGGACTTTGAGAGCATTATGAAGAAGAAGTTTGAGATGAGTTCCATGGGAAAAATAGACTTTTTCCTTGGAATTCAGGTAAAGAAATGAAGAAAGGGTTCTTCACTAGTCAATCTAAGTATGTCTCTGACATCTTAGAAAGATTTGAAATGAAGGATTGCAAGCCTGCCAAGACACCCATACCCAGAAACCATAATCTTTGTCCTGACCTTAAGGGGGAGGATACTGATCAACATCAGTATAGGGAATTATTGGTTCTCTGATGTATCTTGACCTGATATCTTGTTTGCTACTTGCATTGTGCAAGATATCAGGCTGCTCCGAAGGTGTCTCACTTAGCTACTATTAAGAGAATCCTTAGATACCTCAAAGGAGCACCTAAACTAGGTCTCTGGTATCCCAAAGACAAGGATTTTAATCTCTATGGATACTCTGATAGTGACTATGGTGGTTGCAATATTGATAAGAAATCAACATCAGGAGGATGTCAATTTCTTGGTGGAAGGATCATCTCATGGCAATGCAAGAAACAATCCTGTGTATCTACATCAACTGCTGAAGCTGAATACATTGCTGCTGCTAGCTGCTGTGCTCAACTGCTATGGATTCAGAATCAGATGTTAGACTATGGATTCAACTTAATGAGTACTCCTATCCATATTGACAACAACAGTGCTATCTCCATTACTGAAAATCCGGTGAAGCACTCAAAGACAAAGCATATTGACATCAGATATCATTTCATTAGAGATATCATGAGAAAAAATCTGATTAAACTAATCAAAGTTGATTCAGAACAATATGCTGATTTGTTCACCAAAGCTTTTGATGAGCAAAGATTTAAATATCATAACAGCTATTGGGATGATAAACATTGATTAGATCACCTCTTTGAAAACCTTTTAATGTGTAATGTCTTTTGTCAATACAATTTAAGCCTGTTACAAAAGATCT
Source organism: Flaveria trinervia (assembly GCA_025506515.1). Taxonomy (NCBI): domain Eukaryota; kingdom Viridiplantae; phylum Streptophyta; class Magnoliopsida; order Asterales; family Asteraceae; genus Flaveria; species Flaveria trinervia. The sequence goes on along the minus strand of JACCIX010001204.1, from coordinate 11,122 downwards.
TTCTGAAAATTTCCAAGTGTAAATTTCTTCGAAGAGAAATTACCCTCGGAAGTTATTTATATCTTCAGAAGTATAATTTCTCAAAGGATAATTTTTCTTCTCGGAAGAACTTTTGGTCTCGGAAGAAGCGATTGATTACATATCAGATCTACTTCCGAGGTTTACAATTCTCCATTCGGAAAGCAACTCTAACCTTCGAAAGCAAGTTTTTGCTTCGGAAGTAAGAATTGCCTTCGGAACACAAATTACCTTCGGAAATGTTTTACATTCGGAAGAAAGATTCTACTGTGTAACGTAATCTCTTGGGCCACACATTGTAAAAAGCAAAGATTTGTTAATGATGTCGGATTATTTAACTGATTTTAACCTCACCGCTTTCATCCACTAAACCATCACATCACTTATCCTAAACCCCATTACCGCTTTCCTACCCTCTTTTAAATAATCTCGACTGTTCAATCACATCTTCTTACTTGCAATTCTTACTGTCCTAGAAATTTTTCTCCTCTGTAACTTTACCCAAGCTCAAAATCATCCACATTAATGGCACTTAACCCTCAGCACAACCAAGTCGCACTCCTTGATTCTTCAAGGGATGCCGACTTCTCTAAAATCATCTCCTTTCTCACCCAATCTCCTTACTACATTGCTCTTACCGTTAAACCCACTGTTTTCTCCAATCACATGGCCGAATTTTAGGGAAATGGTCAAGCTAAAACCCTAAATGGGATTCAAGTACTGAGGTCCAACATTTGTGGACAGGAGTTGATCATTACTGAACAACTCATCAGGGAACATCTAGAGCTTCATGATGAAGGAGCTCCTATGAGTTGCCGAAGGCAGTTTTGGACAGCACCTACATCCTTATGGGATATGGCGGAGACATCAGCAGGTCAACGGTATACAAATTCAACTTCTCTTACAATTGGAAATTTCTCCTGCATGTTGTTCTCCACTGCTTGTCCAACAAGTCCGGCGGATGGAATCAAATCCCATATGAACTAGGAGCTTAGTTCATGGATTGGTGAGAGACTTGCGCTTCAACTACTCATGATTTGTGTTCACCAATCTGATTGGGAATCTACAAAGGGAGACAATTTATATGTATCCTAGATTCATCCAACACATCATTAACTATGAGTTGGACCAGAGCATGGTGTCTGTGCAGCTGCTCTGATGTCCCTCACATGCGGCCTACCATCTTCAAGACCTTGAAGAGGTATCCACCAACTTCACTGGAAGTATACTACTCTGCTTCCAGGTATGATTGAGCGCATAGCTCTGGGACATGCTTGTTCACCCCACAGGTGATGAACCCACACCAGCAACCAACCACAACCAACAATGCCAACCAACACGCCACCTCCACCCCACAATCAAAGACGCCCCAAACGAACCCTTGTTTAATCTACTCTGATTGAACAAGCCCCTCCTGTTCAATAAAAAAGACTATAGTGGAAACATGGGCTTCCACTCAGTCTGAGGTCTCTCCATCCTTCTCTTTTGACCTCAATATGGGTTTTGAGTCTCCTCAGTCTCAAACCCAGGAGCCCGACACCCAAACCAGCAGCCTTCAGAATGAGTATCTACACTCTTCTAACAGCCAACAAGGGACAGCCCCACCAAAGGCTAATGCTGTAGACATTGATCAAGGTTCCGGTCAGTAGGCTTAACCTCCCTATCTTTTACGGACCTCTCTTCAAAACTGATGAAGAGATAACATCTCTCCATGGCAATGAAGTGTTGATCTACAACACCCTCTTCAAGATCAACAGAGCGCAGAGAAATCCCTTATCTAGCCCCCATCAGCAACCAATTACTGAGGTGAGTCTCACTGATGTGGAGGGGACTCATGCAGATTCAGCTGCCACTACAGAAGGTGCCTCAATGGACCTTGTGGACAGTGGTAACATATCTCAGACTGAATCTACTGCAACCGAGCACTTTGATGACTCTAAAAGAGACATCATTGAGCACGGGAAACCAGGGTGCCAAGAAACCACATCTGGTGGTGAGGCTGAACATACCAGGTATGTTACCTCATCTCCCGTGATTCTTCAAAAAAGATGAGGGAAGCATGAAACTCCTCATTCACGACCTTCTATCTAAAGTCTCAAACCTTGAATCCTTGGTTAAGACTTTAGAAGCAAGGTCCACCACTCAGCAACTTGAGATTGACAATCTCAAGGCCAAACTAGCTAAGAAACAGACAGAGAGTTCTGTCAAGCATGTACCTATTCAGGTCTCATTGACTTCTTCCTCTAGCTCATCTAGCTCTCAAGATGATGCTACCAAAAAGGGGGAGAATGTTCAGAGACAAACACTTGAGGACCCCCAACAAGCCACACTTCAACTCCAACTTCAACTTCATCTACTCCTATCATTACTGTGTCTGAGCCACCTCAAGTCATTCTGTAGATTGACTCAAAGATGCTCAGTGATCTCTACAGACTCTTCACCAAGTTTCTGTTGAGATCCTCCATGATCAGCCAAGTCCAGATGCTGCAATGCTCTATTTGGAGCTGAAGAGCTTCAGAGGCACTGCACCTTCTACCACTATGGAAGAAGTTGGTCAACCTAAGGTCCACATGGAACCTAAGATTCATTTCGAAGGGGAAATGGGGACTGATGGCCTAGCAACTGAAATAGTTGGGACAAAATCTGCATCTCCTCCAACTTCCGAAGCTAAAGTTAGAGCCTCGGAAGAACAAGCTGAATCTTCCGAAGCTGAAATGGAAGCTGCAGAAGGATTGTTTAAGATGTCCGAGTAACTAATCATCACAGACGCAATCCTTGAAATGGCATCTGAGGTGAACAACGAAGACTTTCTGAAACTTCCTCCATCACAGACACCATCTTTACCTCTCTCACAATCAGAACCCTCTCTCCAAGAACCACCACAGTCAAGCACTTCAAAAGACAAAGGCAAAAGAAAATTGACTGCGGAAGAGCTTCAGGAAGAGGAGAAGATTGAGAAACTTAAGAAGAAAGGACGACTTCCAACTGAGAAGTTGCTAGCTGCCAGTACAAAAGCAGCTGCAACCAATCAGGAGGCTGTCAACAACAAAAGAAGAGAAGAGATCATTGACCAGCTCATCCAAATGGGAGTTGCAATGAAGAGACACTCCTGCTACCACTAGAGGAGTTGGTGGATCTGGAGAAGGCAACCCGCTGAAACTTGAAGAAGAAGCCAGGTTAGCCTTGGAGAAAGAAGAAGAAAAAAAGAAGGGGGCTGAGCTGCAGCTGAGGAGAGACAAGATAAACTTCCTACTCTCCAGAGGCTTTAATCTTCAAGAACTTTCTCCCACAATGATGATACGATCCTCTGGCTCTACAACAAAGAGCAGGATCAAATGGAGAAAGAGAAAGAAAGGAAGAAGGTGCAAGAGAAAAGGCAAAGGAGAAGAAGAGAGGGAAGAAAAGGCTAGGGACACTGCAACCAAGAAGCTCACTGAGAAGGCTGGATGAAAGACTATCTTCGGGCCCATGGCTTCTCTGGCAGGCAAGTGGGTCCCATGTCTGAAAAGACACTTCAATGGATTGTCAGTGAAATCAAGGCTAACATCCGGATAGGGAAGAGAAAAGAGATGTACAGAAGGGTAAAGGGATGACCTTCACTGCAACCACTCCACCTCAACCAGACCCTCACCCTTACCCTTCACCATTAAAAACAAACCTTTCACCCCTGAACCCTCACCATTACCCACAGCCTCTCCCTCACCACAACCACCCAATCTTCCAATCCTTCAACCCAAAACACTCGCCAGAACCTCTGAACCTCAACCTACCCAACTACCATCCAAACCATCCCCTCAGCCTTCGCAACATCTCTCTCTTGAGGAGTTTAAGGTAATCAAGACCAAGCTCATCAACTGCACTACTCTGAGCGAAGTCTCATGTGATGAAGATTCTGTCAAATAACCTATGTTGATGGATCCCTTGTTCCCTCACAAAAGATCATTTCTTGATTTACCTTGAGGAACACTGGACCAGGCAGCTAGACTTCTAGGCCTCAACTCAGATTCATTAAATGATGAAGAGAAGAAACTTAGAAGGAATCTGGTGACTCTGCTGGACACTAAGAAAGAGGACAAGATTCCCAGTCAGTCTCTTGTGCCTAGAAAGAAAATAGTCCAATGGAGGTTTGATGAAACTTCTCACAACTTTGTGTGAAGGGAAATGGCGAAGTCAATAGACTTAATGCAACCTCTCTGCTACACTCCAGCAGGTTTGATATTGCTGAGTTAGCAGAGAAGCCATTCTCCAACCCCTCCAACTCTGAAGCTGCTACTCTCATCAAAAATCATCTTAGCAGCCTTCACCTAGCCGAGTTAACTGCAAAGGCCAAGATTGAAGAAGAGTTGAGATTGAGAAGACAGGAAGACAAGGAAAGACCTCCCACCAAAGGCACTGCCTTTCTACAGATGGTGGAGGGTCCAGAATTGGAACCTATAGTCAGATGGAAATATGATTACAGTTCCCATCAACTAACTCTTTTCAGAGGGCAACAACAAAAGGTACATGTTATCCAAGGTGACAGACTGGATTTCCTATCCACCAAGGATCTGTAAAAATTCTCAGCACCACATCAGGGAAGAACAAGGAGACAGACAAATATTTACTCTCCTTGGTGCTGAAAGTTTTGAGAAGCAGAAACAAGTGAAGTTTTGTAGCATCAGCCTAGGGGAGTTTGTTGGATCAAGAAGAAGGCTAATGCAACCAAAACTAAGTCACTTAGATAATTTTGGTACTAAATGCAAAGGCTTCGAAGCTTAGCATGGAACTTCCAAAGGTTGTAGAGTTCTTCCGAAGACAAAGTGAAAGATCAACTCCGAAGACAGAACTCTACTCGAAGTCAAGTGCATACTTCCGAAGTTTCATCCTTAGAAGAATGAACGAAGACCACTTCCGAAGTATGATGAAAGAAGAAGTCTCCAAGCCTTGGAAGAAGCAGCCTCTCCGAAGTATAAGTGGCTTCGGAAAGTACTTACTCTCCGAAGCCATTTAACCTTTGGAAGACACTGCTATGACCAGTGGACACAAGTATGGTCTCTGACACTCCGCTGCAAACCTCTGATACTGTATGGCTTCTTCTAAAGAGCCATGCAGTGACCATACTTTTCCAGTTCACCTTTTCATGATAATACATGTTACCAACTTTAGTTGGTGACAAAAGGTAAGTCAGGGACATGTCCTGACTACCAAATCTCAGATAAGACTTTATCGAGATACCTTAAACTTTAGTCTTGTAGTATGGACTTTAGCTATAGGATCCCAGCTGGTATCAAAGTATATCCGTTATAGGTAGTATTATATATAGGTTCTCTTGTAACTCATTTAACAACAACAACTGCTTGTAAGAGTCTTTTCTTTTGAGTTGAGAAGCAATATATAAAAGTACCTTGAAAATTACTTCCTGTGTTCTTTATTACTTTCATATTGTGATAAACTCTTACTAATTCTATCTTAACCCGAGTGATGTTCTAGGTGAGTTTGAGAGAAAAACATAAGTGTTTAGTGTTTAGTGACAAACATCGATGCTACAGGGACCAATTCCCAGTTTCATTGTCCTGTAAAGCAGGTAAATTCTAGTTGCATGGCATGTGTTGGACCAAAAGAACCAATGAGCCAAGATCAGAAAACCTCTAAGTCCCACATGGTATCATAACAACTGTTGAAAGCCTCATCAGTAGTTTGACAAAAGCTGAAGACTCAACAGCTGAAGAACTAAAGTGCTGAAGTACAACAGCTGAAGAACACAAGTGCTGAAGCTGAAAAAACCAAGTACTGAAGTACAACAGCTGAAGAGTTTACAAGTGCTGAAGATCAACAACTGATGTACAAAGTCTGAAGACAAAGACTGAAGACATCAGCTGATGATATCTACTGAAGTCATCAGCTGATGAAACACCTGAAGGTCAAAGTCTGAAGATCAAGTACTGAAGCCTCAGTAGTTGTCACAACTGCTGAAGAGTACTTCTTCAGTAGTTGTGATATCAGTAGTTTTATATTTTTATGTTTCAGTAGTTTTGTAAAACGACTGAAGAGCTTGTTCTTCAGTCATTGTAGCTTCAGTAGTTTTATATTTTGTACTTAACATGCTGATATGTTCTCAGTAGTTGTGAACATTTCAGTAGTTGTTAAGAGTTATTTTTGTATTAGATCTGCCAGTTGTCACTTTCCGTGATAACAGCAGTGATTGTTGCACTCTATATAAGGAGTGACAACTTATTGTAACGAAGGTGAATGAATGGAATGAACGAATGATTTGATTAGAAATATTCTACATCTATAAACATTCCTTGAAATCAGAAATATATTTCTCCCTATAACCGTATGCACTCTTAATGCTTACAAGTATCGATTGCTTGCTACAATTTGTCTAATTTTGTTTGTATTCCGCTGCTTTGTATCCTAATACATCAAACTTGTGATCGTGATCCTGTCAAATGGTATCAGAGCAGGTTAATCATTGATCGATCTAAAATTGATCATTGAAACTGCTATTCAAGATCTAGTTTGATTGAATTAGCTTTTGTTTTTGCAAGAGAACGGTTATAGAGATTGAATTTTCTGTATTTCTGCTCATTCATCCTGAGATCTTTTCTTGGTTCTCATTGAGTTTGTTGTGGTCTGTCTAAAACTTTTAAAAAGCTTGAACTAAATTTTTTTGAACTGAAAATGACTACTCCCTCCAATGATCCTCATAATACTGGTTCCTCAACCAAGCCACCAATGCTGGTTAGGAATGAGTATAACATATGGCAAAGACGTATGCTCCATCACCTGTGTTAATAGCGCAGGTGTTGGACATCAGTGGTACATGGTCCACACAAGCCTATGGTAAATAAACCCGGAAACCAATCAAATGGTTCCGAAGAGGAGGGAGCAATACTCAGATGAGGATAAGAAGTTGCTTGAAATTGATGCAAAAGCCCATGGAATTCTGGCCATGGCACTGCCAAATGAAATCTATTCTGGGCTAATGCATCATGAAACTGCCCATGACCTCTGGAATGCCTTGAAAGAACAATTTGGAGGAACAGATGAGGTCTTGGCAAATAATAGAGAAATTCTTGCCCAACAATATGAGACATTCTCTCATAGAAAGGGTGAGACACTGACTCAACAATATGAGCGGTTCTCTTGTTTGATCTCTGAACTAAAAATGGTCAAACTTGAATACACCAATATTCAGATGAATAACATATTTCTCAGATCACTGCCTGAGAGATGGGACACATATACTATTGTCCTACGCTCCAGTGCAAGTTTGGACAAACTATCTCTCACCCAACTCCATGGGAAACTGCTCACTTTTGAGAGAGAGATAGAACAGAAGAGAAAGCTGTCTTCATCTGGAAAGCTCACTGAAGACTTTGTACAAGGCAACACTGCCTTGGTGGGTCATGAGTCAGAATATGCTTCATCTGAATGCCAGTATGATGAGCATATTAATTTCTCTTCAAGCAATTCTGATTCTGCATTTGTGAGTGTTGATGGTCAGTTTACTGGGTGTAATAATGACAATCTATGTTTCATTATGGATGATCTCAAGGGGATTGCTGATGATGACTTAGAAGAGATGGATATTTTGAGCCAAATGGCCTTGATAAATATCAGATCTCAGAAGTTCTATAAAAGAACTGGAAGAAAATTCCCAGGACTCTCTGGCAAAACCAAAGTTGGTTTTGACAAGAGCAAGTTGAGGTGTCACAAATGCCAAAGGCTTGGACACTTTGCAAGAGAGTGTAGATCAACTGGATCTACTCCACTGCACCCTTTGTGACTTTCCTGGCAAAAGTCAACAACACAGAGGGCAACATCCTGTCACCTCTAGTCATCATTCTCAACAACAATCTCCGGCATACTTTGTTCTCAGGGTCAAATGCCATATCCGTACCCTTGTTATACATGCCACAGTCAAATCAAGTTCAAGTTCCTATGGCACCACAACCTCATGCACTACCAGAACCTCAGCCATCCCAATCTCATCAAACAACCTCAATCTCAACAACACAGCTTCTTCACCCCAGGAGTTGTTGACTGGAGCAGTTTACCAGATGACTTGTCTGGTCATGATCAACTGTTCTCAGGTGCTGGTCAACATGGTGGTGACAGTCCTTTTGGGAATCTAGCTCTTATGGCTTTGGAGTCTGCTGATACTTCATTTTCTAATGCCTCTACACCTCAGGTATCACAGGTATCCTCTGAAGCAAAAGCCAAATTATGTTCTGAACCATGCATAGCAGCATTTGCTTCCATTAGAGAAGCAAATGTAGCTCTAATTAATAAGAACATTGAGCTAGAATAAATAATTTCCAAAAACAAAGCTGAGTTTGAGTTTGTGCTCAAAGATAAAAATGATGAGATTTATAAACTGAATTGCCAAATAATTGATGATAAGGCTAGAGAAGAAGTACTTCTAGAGAAGTACAAAGATCTCAAAGAAACCCTTGCAGTTACCCAGGTCGAGTGTGATAGATGGGTACAATCATGCAAAGGTTTTGAAATGCTTCTTAGTAAGCAATCTGCTTCAAATGTGAAGTTTGGAATTAGTTACAATCACACTGCTCCACCTACAGATTTTACCCCAAGAGCAGAGGTAGAATCTGATGGTGAGAGTGATAACCAATCCATCACATCATGTGATCTACCTTCTATACAGCACAATCAGAAGTAGCAGTCAGCATCAAGCCCTCTTTGAACCTATCAGCTGATGTTGATGGTTCAAATGCTGACATTCACATGATTAATGAGTTGATCAACTCAGGAGTTAATTCTGAAGGTCCTGAAAGGACTAGAGAGCAGGATTTAACACCTGAAGTTCAAACTTCAACTGCTGTCAGTACTGAAGAGAAGAAAACTGGCAGTAGAAAGAGTTTGAAGACTACTAAAGAGGCTGTCAAGAAAGCAAACAATGCTTCCAAAGCATTAAAGAACAAGTCTTCTGTTGCTTCACCCTCTTTAGTTGATGATCAACCTAAGATGAAGAAGAAACCATGTGAAGTATGTGGTTTGTTCAATCATCTTACAGATAATTGTTGGTACAAAAGAGGTTCCAAACTCAAACAAAAAGAAGAAATTAATGAGAAAATGGTAAAAATGAAAACTGAGTTTGAGACCACATTTGTATCAGCAACATCAAATCCTGTAACCCTTAAGTCATCAAAGAAATCCAAAAAGGAAGGGGTTAAACAGGTGACAGCTGAGGGTGCTCAAAAGAAAAGGTGCAAAACATAGGAACTTATCAAACTCCACTAGCAATGTGTCTGATGAGCTGAAAGCTTTATCACAAAATCAGACACAGCTGGTTATGATGGTTCAACATCTGTTGGGTAGAGTTAACCAACTAGATGCTCCTATGTTGAAACCACAGAAAAGGAGGTCCAAGCCAAAGGACTCCTCTTCTACACCATCTTCTTTCTCTCAAGCTGTTGTTTCAGATAAACCTGTTAGTTTACCATCTATTGATGAGACAGGCCCAAAACCAAAAAGTTTTGGGTCTCTAAAACTAACTGATTGTTTATTATTGCAGGGTTCTTCAACATGCCAAATTAGCATCTGGTATGTAGACAGTGGGGGATCTATGCACATGACTGGGAACAGCTCTCTTCTTCATGACTACTCTCAAGGAAAGAAGGGATTTGTCTCTTTTGGCAATGATGCTAGGGGTTACATCATCGGTAAGGGCTTTGTCTCCAATGGAGAAATCAAATTTGATGATGTTAATCATGTGGAAAATCTCAAGTACAATCTCTTGAGTGTCAGTCAAATGTGTGATAAAGGCCATGTTGCCCTTTTCACCAGTCAAAACTGTAGGATTCTGTCATCCAAAGTTTTGCACTTGATTGACAAGGTGTTGGATGATCACACTCTCCTGAAAGCCAACAGGACAGGAAGAGTGTATGCCTTAGATCTCTCTAAGAAGATAGATCTCAAAGGCAATCCTTGCCTATTTCCAAAGCCTCTTCTCAAGAATCTAAACTGTGGCACAGGAGGCTTGGTCATGTTAATCTCAAAAACATGAATCAGCTTTACCCACAATAGTTTAGTCAGAGGCTTACCAATAAAGGAGTTCCACTGTGATGAAACCTGCACTGCGTGTTTAAAAGGAAAACAGCACAAAGTCTCATTCCCTCCCATTGAAGTGCCTAAGTCCAATGCCTGCTTACAATTACTGCATATGGATCTATTTGGTCCTGTGAGAGTAATGAGCATGGCAAAGAAGAAATACTGTCTGGTAATTGTGGATGATTACTCCAGATTTGTATGGACTTTCTTTCTACATTCAAAGGATGAGGCTGCTCAGAAGATTATTCACTGTGCTGTATATTGAGAAGCAGTATTCCCTTCCAGTCAAGTGTATTAGAAGTGACAATGGAACTGAGTTCAGAAATCATACACTTGATGACTTCTATCTTTCAAAGGGAATCAAAAGGCAGTTCAACATTCCAAGGACTCCAGAACAAAATGGAGTAGTGGAGAGAAAGAACAAGACCCTCATTGAAGCTGCAAGGTCCATGCTGGCTAACTCAGGTTTGCCACTGACCTTTTGGGCTGAAGCTGTCAACACAGCTTGCTATGTGCAAAATAGAGTTTTAGTAAATCAGAGGTTGATGAAGACTCCATATGAAGTTCTCCATCATTTGGCTCCTTTGATTTCATTTTTCAAAGCATTTGGGTTCCCTGTTTCATTCTCAACACAAAGGATCAACTCCATAAATTTGATCCTAAGGTGGATGCAGGGTACTTTGTTGGTTATTCATCTACTTGCAAGGCATACAGAGTCTTCAACTGCAGAACAAAGATGGTTGAAGAAACTCTACATGTTAAGTTCAATGAATCTCCAAAGGACAAGATTCACAAAGCCCTGTGGAGTTATTTGATTTGGACATACTGCAATATGTTCCTCATCAAACTCCTGCTGTTGCTCCTGTCAACAGTTCACCACCTGGTGGTACTGTTGATGATGATGATGATTGCAGTACTCACCTCTTCAGGTTTAGTGATCAGCTGCCTGACTCAACTAGCCCTGATGTTCCTGTAGCTCCAGTAGCACCATCCACAACAAATGCTGATGAGATCTCTTCGAATTCAACCCATCCACTGATTGGTTTCA